>JXCR01137081.1:79019-111521 GCA_002079205.1 Phalaenopsis hybrid cultivar
ATATATATATATATTTAATTTTGACATTCGCCCGCCCCATGAATTATCAGCAAAATTGTGCTTACCATGGTTTGAATAACACTACACCGGTGCCCGTGTGTAGTGTCTAATAAGTAAGGGTTCCCACGTTATGGACGAATGCTGGTAATGAAGTAGTCCATAGAACTAAGGAAACTAATATTATGATAGAATCTTGGAATATATGTACTCTCAATGGTAAATTAATGGAATTAGTTGATATTATGATTTATAAGAAAATTAATATCTTATTTATTCAAAAAACTAAATTGGTTGCAGAAAATGCTAAGAAGATTGATAATTTAGGTTTTAAACTTTGGCATTCTGGTAAAAGTCGCACTAGAAATGGTGTGAGTGTAATTATAGATAAGAGTTTGAAAGATAATGTTGTAAAATTAGATAGAGTTGGTGATAGAATTATAGCCCTTAAGATTATCATTGATACTAAGAGTTTTAATATTATAAGTGTTTATGCTCCTCAAGTATAGCATGGAGATAGAATTATAGCCTTTAAGATTATCATTGATGATAAGATTTTTAATATTATAAGTACTTATGCTCCTTGAGCAGGTTTAGATACAAGGTCTAAAGATAATTTTTGGAATGACTTAAAAGACTTAATACAAATGATACCTCTTGAAGAAAAAATTTTTATCGGAGGAGATTTAAATGGACATCTCGGTAAAGTAGTATAAGACTTCAAAAATATTCATGGTGGCTACGGTTTTGGAGTAACTAATGAAGAAGGTAGAGCTATTTTAGATTTTGTTTTAGCGTATGATTTTGTTATTACCAATACTTTATTCAAGAAAAGAGATGTGCATCTTATTAATTATAAGAGTGGATCTAATAAAACACAAATTGATTATTTTCTTATGAGAAGAAGAGATCGTTGAGGTTGTAAAGATTGTAAAGTAATTCCAAGTGAGAATTTAAGTACCCAACATCATTTATTACTTCTAGATTTTAAGATGAAGAGTTATAAAATAAAAAAATACTATGATTCATTATCGTATAATTAGATGAAACAACCTAAAAGATACAAATAAAATTATTTTTATGAGTAAAATTCAAGATTTCAAATTCGGGATATTCATGAAGAAGCAAATGTTATGTGAGATAAAGTAACAAACATTACTAAACAAGTAGCAAATGATGTGCCAGGAGGATCAAAAGAAAGTTTTTATAAATAAAAATAGTTGGTGGTGGACTAATAATGTGCAAGAAAAGATAAAATATAAGAAGTTATGTTATAAAAATTGGTTTAAATGTAAAAGCTTAGAGAATTGGAAAAAATATCAAATGACCCGCATAGAGTCTAAAAGAATAATCTGTGATGTTAAAAATTCTGCTTTTAATGATCTTTATAATAGATTAGATACAAGGGAGGGTGAAAATTATGTGTATAAATTAGCCAAACAAAGAGAAAAGAAAAGTAAAGTTTAAACTCAAGTAAAGTGTATTAAAGATGAAAATCAAAAAGTACTTTTCTTAGAAAAAGATATTCTACGAAGTGTGTGTTACTTTGATAAACTTTTTAATGAAGTTTCTGAAAATACGATCGACCTTAGTGATTTTAGTATTTTGATAAACTTTTTAATGAAGTTTCTGAAATTACGATCGACCTTAGTGATCTTAATATCGTGAATAATAATAAAACATTTCATTTTTACTGTTGCTTTAGTAAAAAAGAAGTTTAAAAGGCTTTAAAGAACACCAAGGGTGGAAAGTCTGTAGGACCTGATAATATCCCAATTGAAGTGTGGAGATATTTAGGAGATTTTGGAGTTTCTTGGCTTACTAAACTCTTTAATATTATTTTAAAAACTAAAAAGATGCTTGAGGAGTGGAGGAAGAGTATTTTGGTCCCCATTTTTAAGAATAAAGGGGATGCACCAGAGTGTGCAAATTATAGAAGAATTAAGTTGATGTGTCATACTTTAAAGTTATGGGAGAGGGTAATTGAACATAGGTTAAGATACATTACAAAGTTTTCTCATAATCAATTTGGGATTATGCCGGGTAGGTCTACTATAGAATCTATACATTTATTGAGAGGTTTGATGGAGAAGTTCAGAGATAATAAGAAGCATCTACATTTGATTTTTATTGATTTAGAAAAATTTTACGATAAGGTTCCAAGAGTTATCCTTTGGAGAGTGCTTGAGAGAACGGTGTTGATATGACTTATATTCAAGTCATTAAAGATATGAATACTAGAGTTGTTACTTGTGTTCAAACTGAAGGAGGATTGACCAAATACTTTTTTATTTCTGTTGGATTACATTAGGGATCGACTTTAAGCCCATATTTTTTGCTTTAGTTATTGATGGTCTTACTGGACATCTATAGGAGGATGTTCCTTGGTGCATGCTTTTTGCTGATGATATCTTTCTCGTGGATAAAACAAGAGAAAAATTCCTGAAAAAACTTGAATTATGAAGGTCTACATTGGAGTCTAAAGGCCTTCATTTAAGTAGAATTTAAACTGAATACATGGAATGTAATTTTAGTAGTAATAGCTCTAGTGACAGAAGTGTGACTTTGCAAACATTAAAAGGTGTGAACGATTTATATATCTTGGGTCCTTTGTTCAAAGCGATGGTGATATAGATGGGGATGTTAATACTAGAATTCAAGTTGGTTGGTTGAGGTGGGGTAATGCTTCGGGCCTTTCGTGTGATAGAAAAGTACTGCTTAGACTGAAAAGAATTTTATAAGACGGTGGTGAGAACTGCAATGCTCTATGGCGTTGAATGTTGGCCTTTAAAAGAGAAGCATAATAATAAGTTGAGTGTTGCCGAGATGAGAATAATTAGGTAGATGAGTGGCTTTACACTTAGAGACAAAATGTGAAATGAATATATCCGTGATAGGGTTAGTGTAGCTCCTGTNGATTTCCTGCACGGATTCATTTCATGTATTCATAAAAATTGTAAAATCTATGTGATTGCCATTACCGCATGATGTTATATACCGTTACCACCTATGAACAATGTATAAGGAAATGATTGCATGGTGTTCAACTGTTGAATATTATAACCTCATCCTTCTCCTTGTGCATCAAAATTATATCCAAGTTGTAAATTATTTAGATGCAGAGATAATTTTCTACTAGCTGGCGCGGGGCTTATGGCTGAACCGGTTGGTTCAGCAGTGGGTTGCTAGCTGTTGGACCGACCGGCTAGTTATTATGTGGGAACTGACGCCACATTCTCCCTTTCCTCCTATTCACCTATTATAAGTGTATTACTTGCTGAGTTAGGGGTTAGTCTTGTTTTCTGATTTCAGATTTTTGACTCCAGGTGTTTTTCCTTGTTAGGGCTGTATCTGAGGACGACTGGTGCTCTATGTGCATCTTGTTCCGAGGTGGTGATTATTTCCACAACTCCATCCACATCTCCCTCATCCCTGGTTTCCATTTGCTGGCCACCTTACATTCTCCTTGATTCTAGCCACCATCACCCATTCCCTCCCCCGATTCCATCCGCTAACCCTCACCTCCTTTCTCTAGTTCCTACCTTGCGATCACCACCCTTCTTCCTTGTTTCCATTTGTCAGCCACCTAGCCTTTCCTTGTCGCCAATCATCTACCACTATTTATTCCCTGGTCAGCCGCTAGCCACCAAGCCTCGTCACCATAGTCCAGGAATATCCCTACTCGGTCCTAGCTGGCTATTGGTGTTTTGTTGTGTTTTCGTTTCCATTTAAGTCTTGATTGTAACTCTAGTTGCATTTACTTAATAATATTTGTTTCCGTTGTTGTGGTTTGGGCTTAACTTTGGTATCATTTGGTATCAGAGTTAGCCTAACCCTAGTACTATCATAGGGTTTCTTAGCATTCACCTTACCACCTCCACCAAAGTTTTTGTTTTCTAGCCTCAATCACCCCTTTCAATCCCAAAATCTAATCATGTCACCAAGGAGATGCATGCCGAAATTTACTCGAGACGAGAGATGGTGAGATCTGTCGGCTTTAACAGAGGCTTGTGGAGATGGACGATGGAACCATGGGTGATTCCCCTCGATTGTGTTTTGGAGAGTTGAAGGGGAGACAGACGATGATCTGAATTGTTCCACTGGGAAGACGCCAGTGATGAGGAATACATGCCCTGACGCTTCGGGATTCAATATTAGAGGAGGCCGAGAAACGAGTCCACCTATTGGAGACACAGGGACTTCGACATCATGGTTACCTTCCAGAGTTTGTTGGAGGTATGGATCTAAACGAATAAATTGAATATGTTGATCTAATCTTCAAGTTTAAAGAAGTGCAGAGGATTAATGGGTATAACTAATGACTATTAAGTTGTAGAAGAGCGCCTATTTGCGGTGAAAAAATTGTAGAGGAAGTGAAAAAACAATGATAAGATTACTAAGTGAGAAAAGATGAGGAAAGAGATACAGAGGAAATATCTACATATCATTATTGACATGATATGTTTTTGAGACCAACAAATGCAGTAGAGAGACCTATTAGTGGAGGAGTTCACAACAAAGTTTGACCAGTTGCAGATGAAGTGTGAGTTGGTCGAGCCAAAGGAACACACCATAGCCCATTACTTGGGGGCTTGATGCTTGCTATTAACAATCTGTGCAGTTACAAGTCATGTAGGCCACTGGGGAATGTCCAAACGTTAGCCTTCAAGGTGGAAAGTCAACAATAAAAATACAACAACAATCCTCATTCAGATAGTCCTCAGTCAGACTGTCACCTGTAGCTACAACGACTGATAAGGGTACCTCTGAGTTGGCAAGATAGGACAAGGAAGGAATAAGACAAATTTGAGTGCAAAGAAGCCGAAAAAAGGTAATTTGTCTAGTACAATGCCTGCTAGGAGGTGTTTCAGATTCCCCGACCACGGACACATAGCCTCCACTGTCCATGAGCAGAGATGTTTCATTCATTGATCAGGGCATCGTCGTTGATGTGGAGGAAGAGGAAACAAAAGATAATCAAGAGGAAGAACTTTAGCTCCAAGGTGATAAGTGATGTTAGTCATATGGAGAGTCCTGCAGACAGGGCCAGAGAGAGATCAGTCATGGTTGGGGCACAATATCTTTCGCACAAGTGTACGGTGAAGGGCAAAGTTTGTAGTTTGATTTTCGACGACGGGAGCTGTGAAATTGTGCTATCTACATTGATTATGGAAAATTGATTTTGGCCACACAGAAACATCCTCAATCCTGTTCCCCTTCCTAGTTGACATGTGGAATTGAGATACGTGTAGATTAGCAGTGCTTTATGATATTTTTATTTGGGGATCAATTATAGGAGCAAGTATGGTGCGACGTGGTTCTGATGGACACATGCCATATTCTATTGGGGAGGCCTTAGGAGTTTGACTATAAGACTCAACACTATGACTTCAAGAATACTTAGTCATTTAAAAAGGATGGAAAACACATCGTGCTATTATCTGTCAAGGATGTGAGAGGTGTAGACGACACAGAGGAGGCGTTAGCTTCGAGGGTTACCTGCATTCAGTTAGTTTGAGACGATTCAGTGGCAATGACGTTTGTCCTACTAGAGGGAACTGAGGAGAGTGACATTTCAATACTGATACAACCGCTGCTACTTGACTTCCAATATGTGATGATCGATAATCTTTTAGAGGGATTATGACCATTGAGAGACATTCAACACACCATAGATCTCATATTCGGATCAGTATTGTCAAACCGACCCGCCTAAAGATTGAAACCTGTGAAGTATAAGTTGTAGCGACAGATACATGATCTTGCTACGAGAGGGTTGGTCAAAAAGAGTACCAGTTCGTGTGCTATCCCTCTTTGATGGTACCCAAGAAGGATAGTTCGTGGCGGATGTACACCGATAGTAGGGCCATCAACAAAATTACTATGAGGTACCGGTTCCCCATACCTCACTTGGATGATCTTTTGGATTAGGTTCATGGAGCCACCCTCTTTTTCTAGATCGACTTATGCAGTGGATACCACAAAATCAGATGAGATCACGAGATAAGTGGAAGATTGCTTTCAAAGCACTGATGACTTATACGAGTGGACAGTTATGTCTTTCAAATTGTCTAATGCATCCGTAACATTTATGAGATTGATGAATTAGGTGTTTCGTGCCATCATTGGAAAATTTGAGGTGGTGTACTTCGATGACATTCTGGCATACCAACCGATTCGAGGACCACTTACAGCACCCGAGGACGGTATTTGAGGTGTTGCGAGCAGAAATGCTATATGTCGATCCAAAGAAGTGCCACTTTATGACAACCCAGGTTTGTTTTGTGGGTGTTATTATGTCTAGTGCATGCATTCAAATGGACCCTACAATGATCAATGCCATTGTGAGCTGGACTGCACCACAATAATTTATCGAGCTAAGACAATTTCTCGTACTAGTGTCATTTTATAGGCGATTCATCAAGAGCTTTAGTATATCTTCTATGCTTTCCTGACTGAGCTTTTGAAGGGAGAGATTTCAGTGGACAGATGCAAGTTAGAATTGTTTCGATGCACTGAAGTAGGAGGTGACCCAGACACAAGGCATGTCATTATCATATTTCAATCAACTATTCATTTTGATGCATCTGACATGGGGATAGGAGTAGTGTTGATCCAGAGAGGTCACCACATCGTCTTTTTCACTGAGAAGCTGAATGAGTCTAGGAGGAAATTTCAACGTACATGAAAGTGTTATATGATATCACGAGAGCTCTTGAGCATTTGAGTCATTACCTACTAATAATCGAGCTCACGTTGTTCACGGACCATGAATTTTTGAAATTCTTAAACAATCAGAGTAAACTCAAAGGCTTACAGGCAACTTGGGTGGGAGTTTTTAGTGTCATTCTAGTTTGTGTTTAAGCACAAGACGGGGAGTGAGAACCGCATAACAAATGCATTGAGCTGTTTTCATTTGCTGTAACCGTGATGCAGGTTTGAGGCGTGGGCTTTGAGGTAGTAAAGGAGACATACGAGATGAATGTGGATTTCAGGAATATTTGGGAGCAGTGTCAGGAGAAGCCTACCGGTACTACTACAGAGCTGATGGTTACATGTTCTACAAGAGTAAGTTGTGCATTCCTAGATGTTCGCTGAGGAAGTCTATTGATCATGAAAGCCACAATGGAGGACTTGCATAGCATTTTGGCAGGGCTCAATACTCTCTCACTAGTGAGAGAACACTTTTTTTGGCCCAAACTAGCGAGAGATGTGGAGTGGCACGCCAGACAATGCCGGGCTTATTATGTTTCAAAAATCAATGGACAAAATGCAAGGCTATACACCCCATTACCAGTACTAGAGGCACCGTGGGTGGATCTTAACATGGATTTTGTTTTGAGACTTCCAAGGACACAATAGAATAAAGATTCAATCATGGTCGTAGTGAATCAATTTTTGAAGATGATGCATTTTCTACCTTGTCGCCAAGCACTGGATACATCTGATTTTGCCGAACGCTGGATGCATCACTTATCGTCGACTTGTATTTCAAGGTAATTGTGACGTGCACGGATGCCCATGACCATCATTTCAGACAAGGATGTCAAGTTCTCGAGTCACATCTGGAGGACTCTATGGGGAAAACTAAACACTAAGCTTCAATTCAGTCCTGCAGTTCATCCCCAGACAGACGATCATATAGAGGTAGTGAACAGGAGCCTTGGAAATTTTTTGAGATGTTTTGTTGTGAAAATATTAAGCAGTGAGATCCAATTCTACCTCAGGCCTAGTTTGTCGGATGCATCACATGTCACCGAACTGTATTTCAAGGTGATTGTGAGGCTACACGGGGTACCTGTGACCATCATTTCAGCAGGGATGTCAAGTTCCCGAGTCACATCTGGAGGACTCTGTGAGGAAAGCTAGACACTAAGCTTCAATTCAGTTTCACATCTCATCCACAGATAGGTGATCAGACAGAGATAGTGAACATGAGCCTTGGAAATCTGTTGAGATGCTTTGTTGTGAAGAATATTAAACAGTGAGATATGATTCTAGCTCATGCCTAGTTTGCTTACAATAGGTTCGTGAGTCAGATTATGGGTTGAATCACATTTAAGATTGTGTATGGTCGTTATCCACTCACTCCACTTGAATTCATACCACTCCTGCTGACATGAAAGATTAGCGAGGATGCAAAGGAACATGTGCACAATATTCAGAAGTTCCACGAGGAGGTTAAAAAAGAGATCAGTAAGTAGAATTGCAAGTACCAGACTCAAGCGAACAAGACAAGGGAAAAGTGAGCTTTAAAGGAGATCAAGTGTGGATTTGATTGAAGAAAAAGAGATTCCCAGTAGGAGCATTCAAAAATTCAGGCCGAGAGCAGACAAACCTTTTAACATATTTCAGAAGCTGAATGACAACGCCTATAAAATTGACCTGCTAGGGGATTGCAGTGTTTTCACTACGTTCAGTATCGCAGACCTGACACTATACTAGGAAGACCCAGAAGTTTTGACGAATAATGTCGAAGCTTCCCCAACCCTGAAAGACTAACATGAGGCTTATGGCTGAACCGGTCAGTTCAACAAGGGGGTTTTAGTCAAGCAAGGAGGTTGAATCGGCCGACTAGCTTTTTAGCGGAACTAACGCCCATTCCTCCTATTTACTTATTTTAAATATGTTGTTTGCTGAATTTGGGTTTAGTTTTCTTTTCTGATTTCAGATTTCTACCTCCAGTCGTTTTTTCTGGCTAGGTTTGTATTCGATGACAGGTGATGCTTCTACTATATCCCGCTCCAAGGTGGTGATCATCTTTATAACTCTGTCCACATCTCCCTCATCCTTGGCTTCCAGCTGTCTGCCACCTCCCCTTCTCCCTGATTCCAACTGACATCATCCAGTCCCTCCCCTGATTCCAGCCGCTGTCCCTCCCCTGATTCCAGCCGCTGTCCCTCACCTCCTTTCCTTGATTCCTAGCCGCTAGCCACCACCCCCTTCTTGTCTATTTCTAGCTGTCAGCCACTTGACCCTTCCCTATCTCCAACCATCTGCCACCATTTATTCCCTGCTGAGCCGCCAACCACCAAGCCTCGTCACGGCCATCGACGGATATCCCTACTTTGCCCCAGCCGGATATTGGTGTTTTGTTGTGTTTTCATTTCCATTTGAGTGTTGATTGTAACTCTAGTTGCTTTTGCTTAGTAATATTTATTTCCGTTATTATGGTATAGGTTAACTCTGGTATCACTAGATGTATTTATTTCATGTATTCCTAATAATCATGACCTCCACAAGTATGAACCTACTAAATAATGCTATATTCCGAATCCTTGTGCTTCTGTTAGCCACCACCTATTAATATTATATGTGGAGATGTTATCTTTCGTTGAACAGTTGAATGGCACAACTTATTTTTTCTCCTCATGAAACTGTATAGAGGCGAAGGCCAGTGTGGTGGTTGGAGGGGTGATTGAAGGTTGTTAGCTAGCTTGGTCGAGATAAAAAAGGACCATTGAGAGCATGATGCTATGGTTGGAACTTAAAGTCTTCATTGGAGAAATTGTTGTCTTACATAAAAGTTGGTAACTAGTAACTTTGTTTAACGTAACACCGACATGCTTTTTCTATGTCAAGTGAGCATACCTGGTGGAGATGTTGTGCCTAGATTTGGAGAGATGACAAGAAAGCAGGAGAGTAGAATGTCAGTGAGACAAAAACAAAAAGTATTTAAGAGTAAATATAATGTCTTTTTTTTTAATCTTTAAACTATATAATATTTATTTTTTTGTGGCCGTAGGCAAAGTGGATCTCATTGAATTGCATAAACTTTTTTTTTTTTCCCCAATGCCCTTTTCTAACGACCTTTGCATGCTTGTATCTATTTTTATCTTTAAACCAAATTGCATGTTATGATGGGTTTTAAGGTAAAATTTGAAAAGATACAACGAGAATGAATATGTTAGAAGAATGAGGGGAACATCACCTAATGAATAATATTTAATGCATACTATGGTGGGCTAAAGATGCAAGATAAAATTAATAAATATTTAGACTAATGTTTATATGGCTAGTATTTGTGTGATAGTACTTAAATTAGAGTTACAAACTCTTGTAGCACTTATATGAATGCATGGAGACAAATGATTCGTAAAGCTGATTTCAAATAATTGGGGTTAGATTAAGGATGTTGATGGAGATGCTTAGCAGTATATGCAAATTCCTTTGAAGTTGCTGAAGACCATTGCCATATTGTTCATGATGCCATTATTTTGACATATATGCTTAGTGAACTTGCCCGGATTTTGTGCTGCCAAATTATGCTCTTAATTGATAGTCAGTTTGTCTGTTACAACAATTTTCAGGAGGCTTTTTTGGGGCTAAGCCGTGTTTCTGAAAGAGAAATTTTGCAAGCTCGTTGCTTCTGTTATATGATTCATCACTGTTGGCGTGTTCGTCATGCCAAAATCCATGATTGTCCTCACGGTACACCCGCTATCATTGCTTTGACCATTTTGGAGGCACTTACCATAACGTCATTTTATCATTTTTGGGAGCAGCGGGATGGTAGCCAATCGTCCGGATTGGTTTCCTCTACATTTTTTTGGCTTAACACCCTAGCCCACCCCCCGACCCCTGGATGGCTTAAGGTGAACTTCATTGAGGTCCTTTCATCGTCTAGAGTTGCTGGTACGGGTTGCATTATACGTGATGAAAGAGGTATGGGCTTTCTTGCCACGGGAAAGCAATTTGTGCGTTGGAATTGTACTGAAGTTGAGCTCCAAGCAATTAAATCCTTCCATGCTATTCGCCAACCATGGATGCTTGAGTGCAAGGGCATCATTATTGAAGGGGATTATTTATATATGTATATATATATAATGAAATTTCTTCTACTGGCAATGACACTCATCTTATCAATTTATTAGCTGGTTCCTTCCCTAGAACTAGAGACAGAGACAAGACAAAATTGGGTCGCTCTCTAACTATCTGATACTCTGTATTTTGACATCTTTTTGTTTTTTTCTTTAGGTCTCTCATGTATTTTTTTGTATTTTTTTTATTTGAAACCATTTGATGTGGTGGTTATCGTGTGAGCAGGGTGCCATGTTTGGGTCCTCTCACACAATCTATCTGTATTCTATTTTCTATTTAATATATTAGCCTTTGGGCTTTCTAAAAAAATATATATATTTATATATTATGAAATTTCTTCAAACCACTATGAAAAGTGATATTTGACAACGACAACCATCGCACCTGATCTTGCTTTTTTTTTTTGCTAAACTTTAGGTAAGTTTTGTTTTTTTATACTTTAAGGGAATGCAATGGGCCGCTTATCCGCTTATCTTTGTGCTAAGCGTGCCCGTAGTGATTCTTTTGTTTTTGATGCATTTAGATGATGATAGGGAGTTGTTTGCCATACTAGTAAATGATAGGTCTCTTTTTTGGACGTTATAGATGCATATATGCATAGTTTTTGTACTTTTTGATATAGTAATGCAAATGTACATTTTCAACAAATACTCATAAAATTGTATCAAATGACGAGAATTCCCTTCCTCTGAAAAGTCGCTACCTCTAAGTGCAAAGTTACTTAGATTTTGATTTAAGAGACATTTAGAGTGCTCTCAACAAGTAGAACCTTTTTGAGCGCGCGCGTGGAGTTTTGCACTGTTTTTTGGGAAATGTAGCATTCTTTGGATAATATACTATATAAAGCTACATTTGGTGGCGTGTGGAACGATTAACACTTTCATTTCTTGGTCTCAAAACTACTTGCCGTGGCAAATTCAGGAGGACGCCTCCCTAATGAAGAGAATTCTTCAAGCTGGAAGCAGGTGGAGGGCCCTGATTAATTAAAAAGTGTAAAAGTAAATAATGTAAAACTTGATTGATGAAATGCTCTGTAATATCACATACTCATTGTTTGTTTCTTGTAGTCAATTATTGGTTATGGAGTTTGAAGAAGGTAGAATAGCTTTAGTTTTATTCTGGATAACTGAGCTGGGAATATTAGAAATTGAGTTTGAGTTCCTCATCATTCTTTGATATGCAAATTTGATTAGAAGAATGGAATAAGTATAGATCTCATGTTTAAATGGAGTACAATGGATTAGAGTTCAGGCGGACGAATTTATTTGGTAGTTTGATTTTTCAATCTGCAATTTGTTAGTTGACATATGTGGGTTTTTATTCTGATCACATTTTCTTCATCATTTATTTATTTATTTTTTTGTCGATCATTTTTTTGGAAATTCTGATTCAAGTTTGACAAACCTACACTTATTTAGGCCTTACAAATTTAAGAGAGCTACAAATGTCATCTTGCAAAGTTAGTGATGCTGGCATTTCTCATCTGAAAGGTATACGCTCGGACCGGATTGCCCATCTGTGTATGCTTCATTGCTTTTATTTACTTGTTATTTTCTTTGTTTAGTAGCACATTGTTTAAGCTTGGTTTCTTTTTTTGTCCATCTATTTACAAATTATATTACAATACAGGTTTAAAGAAACTTGTTCACTTGAACTTGGAGGGTTGTCCAGTGACTGGTGCTTCCCTTGAGTTTATTTCAGGTCCATACCATAACCCAACCCCACCTCTACTGCAAATCTGCTATTGCATAGCTGTATGAGTGCCTACACTTCAAAATTTTATTGCTGTTCTCGATTGGGTTTGAATTTCTTGCGTGATGCTGTAATTCTTTGCTTCTGAACATCATGACTTCTAGATGATTTGAAATCAAAGCTACCTTGCTCACTTCTTCAAAAATGTTGAGCTCTATCACATGGTTCTTATTTTTAATATTTGCCATATATCTACATTTTGTTTGTCCTTTTTCTTCTATGTGCTTGATGTTGCTTATGATTGTTTTACTAAAAAATCAAATTAATCGAAATCAGTTAGATATGGAAGAAGACAAATAATTGCCAATTTCGAGTCTTAAGCTTGTTGTTGTGATGCTTGCATGAGGTCGCCTCATCTTGCTCACTCATGGGAAGCCCTGGATTTCACCTTGGTCACTTCTCAAGTTTGTTTTTTCCATGCATGTGCGACTGCCATGATTCTGCTTTTCTTGCTTGTTGGATGCACCCATTGATTGAATGCTTCACACTTTTTGGACACTTGTTGGATCTATCACACAAGCTCACCGTCTACATGTGCTAGTGTTGCCTTGTCACCACCTTTTTGCACGATTGCCACATTAGCCATGAAGCCTAATGCTAGACTTGCTTCACTCGTGGCCGTTCAAACTTGTGCAATTAGGTTATGATGTATTTTTTTTTGTACGTGAGGCGAAGTGTAAGCCATAACATTAAATGTGGCAAAATGAGAAGTGTTACAATGATATGAAATATGAAATTTGGAGTGCCATACAAACATTTTAACTTCAACTCATGATCGGTAGGTGATATACAAACATCAAAATGAGATAATATATCAAACAAAAACATAACAAGTTAAAATAAGTTTCACATAATAATTATATTGCTCCCAAATGAATGTTAACAAATAATCTTAGCCACTATGATTAACATTCATGAATTCAAAATTTTTTGGCACTCATCGTTTAGCAGGTTTTCATTAGAATTATCGTCATAATAAATTGATTTTTTTTCCGGTTCACCCTTTTGTGCAGCTTGGGCCAATATTTATCCTACATTTCTAGTCTTGTTTGATCTTAATTCATGGTTTTAAAAATTGGGCCAGATAGTTCGATTTGATCGGTTCAACTGCGAACTAAGCATTTAGCCGGTTTGGTTCAAGCTCAAAACCATTTCTACATAGAACCAGGATTGAACCGATCAGAGCCAATTACCGGTCAGTTCAAATATTGTCCAATTTTAACATTTTGATTTTTATCAGATGGTTGTAAGTAAAATATTTAAATTAATAATAGAAAAAATATTATGCCTTAAATTTTTTTATTTAGAATATCATCCAAAATATTAAAAAAATTTGCTTCAATTAAAATATTATTTGTTGAAGTGATAAAAATTATATCAATACATCAATACTCTATTATTTAAGTTATTTTTAAATAATTTAAATATTTATTATATCATCCGGTTAAACCTCATGTTCGGGTTTAAACCGGTTAAACCATTGAACTTTGAACTTTACTTTCTTCAGGTTGATGTTCGGTCTGATTTTCACAACCTTATTTTAACAATTTTTTCTCTTTTCTAATCAATAACAACCTGCAAGAAAAATAGATAAATTTTGCTACAATGACTATATCATTAGTTCCATGTAAAATATTGAGTACTTCCAATTTTGAATTTCACATTATATTTTATTCTCAAGTCATTTATATATCCTATGGTACTTTCATGAGTCCTCATTATATCCATCCATTTTAGAAAGCCATTGCTGACATCGCTTTCGATCGAGGTGCAGTTTTCCCCTCTTTAGTAGCCTAGGATCTAGCCGTAGGACCTTTCTGTCGACTACTCCTAGAAAACTAGTGAAAAAGCCATCATCGTTAGCAATTTTGAACTTTTCTTCGCTCGACTTGACGTTCCATATAGTAGTTTTGATCGCTATTGCTTAGCAGGTAAGACTATTCTGAAGGAACTCAAGAAGTATTCCTATAGGACTGTCGGCTTTAGGATTGACTGTACTCGTTGATTTGGCTTCGCCGCGCTCTTCGCCGTCATGTTTAATCGAATTCGAGCCGAGTTTTTGACGTGATTTGGGTCGCGACGCGTTTTCGTCCCAATCGTCGATGATGTCATCTAAACGACTCTGGATGACGAAATAGACTGCACCGATGCGTCCGGAACATCAATTTTGCCTAGAGGGGACATTCGTTTCATTGCGACGACACGTCTTAAGGAAAATACATATTTAAGTGCTAATTATAATAATAGATATTACTTTATTATTATTATAATTATAATTAATAACTTATGTAAAAAAAATCCTTAACCTAGTTTATTTCCCCTCCCGTTTCTTCCTCTCGCGTTTGTGGACCTCTGCCCTAACTGCGGTTCGCTCGGTTTCACCTGGCCCACTCCTTTGTGCCGTTGGAGTTTCGTCCCCGAGCTCGTTCCTCTCGCACGCGAGACATCCTCGCAGGCGACCCATCCCCTTATCATTGCCGAGGATCCTATCCTTTGCGAGGATCGTATCCTCTGCTCTCAACCCTCCTTGCCGCAAAGTGTGCCCTCTGCGAGGATCGTATCCTCTGCGCTCGATCCTTCTGCCGTATCTTTTTAATCATTATTCTCCTTCTCTGATATATATTAGAGCTTGATTTTGTAGCCCTGGGGTTATGCCGAAAAATCTCTGAGGGAGGAAACTCTGTCATTTTCTTCTCACTTCTTTAATTTTCTGGTGCTTGAATTGGTTTCCTCTTGCTGTTGGAGGAGTTGAAGTTGGGGAGTGCCTTCAAAGTTCCTGTGTTACTTTCTTTTGCTTCAATGAGGTATCTTTTCCCCTTTTGTGCTTTGCGCTTTTTTCGGTTTTGCCCTGCCGAGCCCCTGTTAGCTCGGTGCGATGGGTGATACAACATGCTGACTTAGTTGACACTTATATTTTTGAATACATGATACTCAAGCATCTAGGAGTAGAAATGCAAGCATACTTTAAGGGCTAGATTTGATTACCTGTTTAGAAGGATAGAAGTATAGCATGTTATCGATTTTTCTCTTTTCCCTACTTGCTTAAAATGGTAAAACTATGACATATTTCTATTACTGTGAATGAGAAGGTTGAAACGTGGCTTTGAGATGATGTTAGCTCCTTTTTTCTCTTTTTGTTCAAAAGCAAGTTGGAATAATTGAAAATGTAGCTTTGAGCTGATGCTGGCTCCTCTTGCAAGCATGTTGGGATATGTATTATGAGGCTTTTCATCTATTCTTATTTAGCATGAGATATTGGAGAGTTTATTTGGCCTTTCATGCATGTTTGGGGGCCCGACTTTGGTTTCTTATGGCTCTTCCTTGCTTGAAATACATGTTATGGGAGGATTTATTTAATTCGATAAGTCTTGTAACTTGTTTTGGTGGTTGGGTTTAGCACCTCACGAGGCATCACTTTGTTTAAACTTCTATTGGAAGTTGTTTCATGCTTGGAATATTTAAGTTGGGGGCCTAAATATACTCTCTATATTGTTGCTTTTGTTTAAGACATGTAGGCTCTATCTTGATGTTTCAAAAGGCATGTGAACTACTCTTTTGTTCTAAATGGGTCGGTTTCACCTTGAAGTAGCTGTTTAATTTCTGTTAAAGCTTGAGTTTCTATCTATGCTTGGGCCCTGTTTTAGCCTTGAGTGGCTCGGTTTCGGCCTCCATTGGGGCTCGGTCTTACCTGCTCTAGCCCTTGACTCTTGCCTGATTATGAGGCTTATTTTTGTTTGATTTGGGGTGTGGCTTTATTCTTTTTGCCCCTTCTGGTTTTCGGTTTGCCTAAAAATGCGTGGGTTTGGATTTGCTATCATATACTGCATTTGATTAGCCTTTAAAGCTTTGATTTGATCTCTTTAGGAGCTCGGTTTTTATCTTGGAAGGGTTGGAGGCTGTGTTCTGGATTGAGATCTTGTCTTGGGTATGTGAGCTTTACTTGTTAACCTCTAGGGATTTATTTTGGCTTTATTTGGGAGCTCGGTTTGCTTGTTTTAGCTCCTACCCGAGAGCCTGTTGTGGTGTTTATTCCTTTCCTTGTTCCATAACTGTGGGAAGGTTCAGTTTTATTTGCTTTAACCTCTATTTGGGAGCTTGGTGTTGTCTTGTCCTGTCCCTACCCGAGGAGTGGTTTGGGTTTGATTTTTGTTTGCCTTAGTCCCTACCCGAGAGCCCATGATTGATGCCTTATACTTGTCCCTACTCGAGAGTTTTGTTGGCTGCCCTTTGCTTACTTCTGTCCCTTACCCGAGAGCTCGTTGAGAGCCAGTCTTGTGCCCTTTTTCTGCTCTTACCCGAGAGCTTGTTGGGGGCCTGTCTTGTGCCTTTTTCTGCTCTTTCNGGAGCCTGTATTGTGCCCTTTTTCTGCTCTTTCCCGAGAGCTTATTGGGGGCCTGTCTTCTGCCTTTTTTTGCTCTTACCCGAAGGCTTGTAGTGGAGTTGGTCCATGCTTGTTCTTAGCTCCACCCATGAGCTTGTTGGTAGGCTATCCGGGGTTGTTTGGCTCTTCCAGCCGAACTTAGGGTGACTTGAATGTTATGGATGAATCAAGTTTGTCATCCAAAAANNNNCTCTTTCCCGAAGGCTTGTAGTGGAGTTGGTCCATGCTTGTTCTTAGCTCCACCCATGAACTTGTTGGTAGGCTATCCGGGGTTGTTTGACTCTTTCTGCCGAACTTAGTGTGACTTGAATGTTATTGATGAATCAAGTTTGTCATCCAAAAACATATGCATTTGCCCTATCTATAGAGTGAGGTGATCAAAAATAAATTGAGCATATTTCTTATGTCTTACTTGGGGGAAATTGGAGCNATATATGCATTTGCACTATCTATAGAGTGAGGTGATCAAAAATAAATTGAGCATATTTCTTATGTCTTACTTGGGGGAAATTGGAGCCGGTTTGAATGATTTACACAAGCTTGTCCATTCACTCTCTTACGTATCAAAGGCAATACTTTGGGTAGTTTTTTTGTTGCTACTGTGGCCGTGGGCTCCTTTTGTGCCTTGGGTTGCCTTGGCCGTGAGCCTCCGCTTCTTTTGTGCCTTTGGTTGCCTTGGCCGTGAGTCTCTTTGCCCCTATTTTGCCTTGACCAAAAGCCTTGGTGGCTATACCCCCCTCTATTGACCCCGGCCGTGAGCATTTCTCTGGTTCTATGGGAAGATTTTATGCTTATTTGATAGATAAGGCTATTGATTAATTTGGAAGTTGGAAGATCCTGATTTTTGTATGGGTTTGGAAATACTAGTGGTGGTNAGTTGCCTTGGCCGTGAGTCTCTTTGGCTCTATTTTGCCTTGACCAAAAGCCTTGGTGGCTATACCCTCGTCCATTGACCCCGACCGTGAGCATTTCTTTGGTTTTATGAGAAGATTTTATGCTTATTTGATATATGAGACTTGATTAATTTAGAAGTTGAAAGATTCTGATTTTTGTATGGGTTTGGAAATACTAGTGGTGGTTTCCCCAGGGTCATATTTTGCTTTATTTATGAAATTTGAGAGATTTTCGAATTTTATCTTGGGAGAATGTTTGGCTGAGACGAATTGATTTCATAAAAGATATCTTTGGGGTTTGGATACTGACGTTAGGAGGTCATTTTGACTCGGGTTAAGCCTTTTATAAAAATGTGAGAAAGTGACATCCTTTTAGATTGATTCAAGGATCTTCGTGTCTTTCTTTTCAGGTCTTTTTCGTCATGAGTTTTCAAGGATCACCCCATTTTTGTTCTTTTTTTTTCTTGCTTCTTGGTTCGGTTTTTGATGCTTATGTCCGATACATAAGTGTCCACGTATTGTCTTTTGCTATACGTGAAACCATGAAACAAGGTCGCAAGTAGGTCGATTTTGTTTTGGGACTTAGGGCGGTGATGACAAAGACACACTGGAGATAGATCAGAATGATATGTCATCCTACGACATCGGGATCCGATTCAAGAACTCATCAGGATCCGATTCAGGAATCCGGTGACCTGTAAGATGACAATATCATTCATCGACACAAGACTAGCGGGAGTTGACCCGAACCTTCTTAGGTTGTTGGTAGCCTTATGCCCGACAGCGCGATCGACTCATGGACAACTACTTTTCAAAATTGATAAAAATAAATTTGATAGGAACAAATACACATTTTTCTAAAACAAAAATACATTTTTCGCTACTAACAAAATTAATACAGCCCACTTTTTGCATGTTTGAAACCTATGTGCATGTTGAAAATATAAATTTTAAATACATTTTAAACATCGATTGTCCACCTGTTGATCACCTGTTTAGGCTAAGGAGTACCCTCGTGAGTTAGGTTCGATAGGACACCCTTCTAGTTGAGTGTCGGGCTTCATACATACGGGTGACCGAGTAGCCTTCGATGACCCTCGAGTACTAATATATAGTTGAGCCGCCCCGACCCGAGTGCTTCTGGTCCCCCTCTTTTCGGATTTTTTCATATGTTTTTCTTGGAATTTTTAGACAAAGCACTCGTGGTCTCTTTTCGGGATTTTCCCGTGTTTTCTACGATTTTAATTGATTTGTCGATTCGTCGATTTCCTCGCATTTCTCTTGTCGTGAGTCTTTTGACGATCTTTCTCGAGATTTATAGACGATGTTTCTTTGTTTTCGTTTATATAAAACATTTCAATCCGTTTCCTCAAGTTTTGTTGCTTGTACCTGTTGCATCAATTACATCTAAAGAACAGCGGACCTCCTAGGTATACAGGTTTGTTTTATATTTACAACATGTTACTTTCTTGCAAATCACCTACATGCTGTATTTTTTTACTTTTCCTTTATCCCATATGTTGTACTGTTCTCTCTACTGCATACTCTTTTGCTTGTCCCGTGCTACATATTCTATTGTTATGCTATGCACTATACAACTTCAACATGTTCCCTATAAAATATCTGAAGAACTACAACCATAGGGCCGCCAGATTTGACATTATAATCTGACGCCCTAGAAAACTTAAACTCGTCACGACAAGGAGCTTCGAACTAGCTCGGTGGGCAGCACGACCATCTTCAACAACAGAACATGTCTTTCCCAGCTAAACAATTCCTTTCCTAGACATTAAAACAATAATCTATAAGATTTCGAGGTTGTTCGCCTAGCGCAACATAAATCCTCAACCTTTTCTTTAGGCATTTTTGTATAACTCTGCTGTACGATCTAAGTCTTAACTCGTTTTAGGATTCTGAGGTTGTCATTCGTTACGACCTAAATTCTCACACATTCCAAGCTATTTGTGTGATCGTTTCACACGAATGTAAGCCTTAAATAGATAAAATTGGCAGGATAAAACATTTGAATATTTCTCCTCGAAACCGAAGCCAAATCATAGGGTAGACTGGGAAGTCACCGAGGATCTTCTCTGGATCTGTGACATCCCCTAGTTCTTCTTTCTTTGGATTTTGTAATAAATGTTCCAAATTTGAGTCATTCCTATTTCACACCTTTGTCCGGTTTCGTTGAAAAGTTTCATCCTTTTGAAGTTCTTGAAGATGATTTTTCCTGATTTTTATCGAGAGTATTCTTAAATGACTCCAGTCATTTAAGATGTAATTAACTATAGGTGCTTGCCTTTATAGGAAGTTTTTCCGAACCCAGCTTAAAATAAATCATATTTAATTTTTCATATTAAATAAGGGGAATTTGTCGGCAAATAAAACGGTTTCGCGGATCAAACAGACGTCATATATTTCTTAGTTTATTTGATCGAGCCTCATCCTCAAGTCTCGTGTTTATCGCTCAGGATAGATACAGGGTTTGAGGTAATCCTCTTTCATTTAAACTATGAAAATTATGGGGTCAGTTTGATTTCATATTTTTCTAAACTTAAATCTATATGTAAATTCAAACGTCCTTCCGAAGCGGGCGACAAGATTTCGATTCCGGCGACCGACAGCCTCATACGGGCGACTCACCACACCCTAACTTTTTATCGCCGACAGCCATACATAGGAAAATTTAATTAAAATATTGTTACCTGCAATTATTCACAAAATAAGAACAGATAAATAAATAAATAATTTTAGGTTTAGAAAAGAAAAACATTATTTATTGTTACTGTGAAGAAGAGGTGATGTGATGGTGGAAGAGTAAATGTTCTGGTCAAGGATGTGATGATAGCATTGCTAGGAGATTACGATGGTTGAGACGAGTGTTTTAGACTTGATAGTTTGGGTCAAACTATGACCGTGACACGTGAGGGTGAGGAAGTTGATAACTTTTCTAATAATTGAAAATTAAATAATAAATGAGGGTTAATTAATAAATGTATAAATATATAATTGGCGGTCGATAGCTCAACTAGGGTTTCGAATGGCGATTTCCGTCGCCTATGATTGTCGCTCGAATGAGAGGGCTCTCACCTTGTCTCTGTTCTACACTCCGCTTCCGCTCGTCACTTTAGCTTCGTCTGTTTGTGTCGACTTCTTCAACGCCGACGGTTCCCTCTTCGATTTCGACGACGACGTCAATAGCTGTTCGAGTCCGCGTCGTCCTTGTTTCGACGCCGACTTGCCTGACAGTTCGCATCTGCGGCTTTCTGTTCGACGCTTGCTGCTTTCTGCCCGATAGTTCGCATCTTCGCGTTCTAATTTCTCGGCACTACGCAAACAACATTTTTATCGAGAGCTTCTAGTAGGAGGATTTCCCTGCTCATATGACGCTTCCTTCTTCTTCAGTTGCACCTGACAAAACCTCCTTTGCTGAAGTCGTGGGTAATCCTCAGTTGGAGTCGGCGGTTGTCTTCCCCTAAATTTATAAGGATTGTTGTGATGATATAAATGACTGCCTCTTTGTTAAGAATGCAAGTAGGAAAAGTGAGAAAACAATACTTTTTTTCTTTGAATTAGAAATTTCAACCCTGACTGAGAAATTCAATTTCGTTCTTATTGGAAAATTTCAATGGGGGCACCCACCTATGGAAAATATCATAAAAGGTTTTGATGATCTCAAACTAGCAGGAAAGTGGAATGTGGGGCTCATGGATGGGAGCATGTGTTGATTCAATCAACCGTGGCTGAAAACTACACTCAGATTTTCTCCAAAAAAATCTTAGCATTACAGGCAAGTCAATGAAGTTACTTAAGTGGTTTCCTGATTTTGACCCTAATCATGAATCTCCTACTGTACCGGTATGGTTTAGTCTATCTGGTCTTAAGCTGCATTTTTTTCATCATTAGGTTCTTTGCTCTATTGGGGCCATACTTGGGGACCCTATGAAACTTGATCTACCCACTTTCAACCTAACCAGCCTTCTGTGACCAGAATACTTGTAGAAAGAGATATTACTTTACCTGATGTTACTGAAGTCTGGTTGGGAACAACTCATAATGGATATTGACAACAAATCGTCATGGAAGATAAACCTCATTATTTTTCTCATTGTAAGATGTTTGGGCATATCCTTGATAAATGTCATAAACTCGATTCTAATTTTAAATCTAAAGATCAAATGAATAAGGATGAGTCTAACCCCACTGCTCTAGACATATCTGTTCTATCTGGAGAGAAAACTACCACAGGACAGGATTTGACGTCTGATTCTCTATGGAACCCCCCCTTATGACAATACTATTTCTGTGATTGTTGTGATGCTGGATGGCATTACTGGGCAACCTACACTTTCAAACCCTATTGAAAACAGTGCTGAAGGATCCTTACCTACAAAGGATAATGTTCGGACTGATCATCAAGAGATCCTTGCTGCTCCCCATCTTCAGGAAGTATCAGGTATAGAGGCGACAACTCATACTTCACATATACTAGAACCTATTGTGGGTACAACTATTGGCAATCTTTCTACTACAGCTCTACCACCTCATCCGAATGAGCAACAATCTTCGGATGAGGAATGACATGTTTACACTTCTAAGAGGAAGAAGAAGAGTAGAGATCTACTTGAGCTAAGTAATCTAATGGATGATACTTTGGTTACGTCAGATAATGATACACACCTCACTAATTTGTTAGTTGGTTCCCTTCCGTGAACTAGAGGCAGAGACATTATTAAATTGGGTCGTCTCGATTGATCTTATATTTACCATCTCTTTTTTGATTTTTCTTTTTTGTGTGTGTTGTACCGTGTGGGTTGGGTACCTATTTGGGCCAGCTCATACAATCTATCTGTATCCTTTTTTCCTTTAATATAATTGCCCTTGGGCTGTTTTTTTTGATATATATATATATAATATATATATATAATTATAAATCAACTTAATCTACAAATGAGGTGCGTCACTTACTATGAAGCGTGCAAAGGCATTGAGGTGTGCCTCAAGGCACATGCCGTAATGAGCAATTTTATAATTGTGCTCATTTTATAATTGTTCGTCACCAGCCGCAAGCCTCCCAACACTAAATGAAAAACATTCGCCACCTTATATATTGCAACAATCGAAGGAGATAGAACACAAACTGTACAAGGTGAATGTAATTAAGGCTAACAATGAGACATAATGTGGAGAAAAGAATTGGGTGAGAAAACATGACAGGTTTAATTTTTTGCTTCAACAATATCTTGCATTTCATTGATATTATATCCGGCCGGGAATGAAGATTTCTCCGAGTTCCATCGATTATTGAATTTGCCAAATCTTTACCTTTTTCTTTTGATCTTTGATTGGGGTTAAGGATGAGATTGCCGCATAATTGATGAAGATTTATCGTTGTTTGAGTCACAAATCTCAAGCTATCACTGGGCAAGGGCTAGCACAACTGACTTGCATTTTCAATTTCATTGGTTTACTCAAAATCTCTAAATCTTCTTCATGCAGATGAAGGGACTATCGTTGTTTGATTCATAAACTAATGATAGTTGATATTATGTACAGGCATTGTTGATGATAGAAGGAATTATTTGACTATTTTAAGTGTACTTAAGCCCTTATAGTAGATTTTTTTAAATTTGGATTGGTCTGAGAGTTATCAGAATAATTTTGGTCAAAGGCTTTGCAAAATGATCCTTTTGGCGGATGCATTAGAATTCAACTTTTTTTTTCAATAATCGTAAGATTATGTGGCAATAGACACCTTTTGAAGTGTAGAAGTAACATCCATTTCCAGGCCTTGGTCTTTGATGACCTAGAGAGAGGAGCATTGGCAGCATCATTTGCAATTACCAAAACATAAATTCTATTGAATATAGAGGTGATTTATTTAATTAATGCAATCCTAACCTAGGAGAAGTAACCCATACAAAGGTGGTAGCTGGTTCCTTAAAAGTATCAAAATGTGGGAACTATTTTATCGTTCACATCAGAAAGTTAAAAGCATATTAGGCATGACTAGAGAAGAGCCCGATGTAATTTGGCACGAAAGAAAGTGTAATCATGATACTGAGATGATTAAGTAGATCATTTGAATGCTCACTAGCTGATTGTAAATCTAGTTCAAATTTACGAATGATTAGGATTGATAAAAAATTTGTTAAGTATGGGGCATGGCTGAAAATTGTGCAATACAAGCCTTGTCTTAATGCTTTTTATGAATTTTCAATATGAGTTATGCACCTCATGGCTTTTTATGTAATGCATTCGTCTCATAGTATGTAAGGCGGCCTTGCCACAAAATTTGAGGCTTGTGCCTCATGTTTAAGATTTATATTGATTTTATAACAATATATATATTAACTAAAGAACCCCTTGCCTCAATTTATTTTTGGGAATTTTGACTTTTTATGCTCCGTTGTACCAAAAATTCCCCAAAAAGTGATTATCATGAACTGTTTTTTTTTTTCAAATTAATGTACATAAAATAAATTCAATGATTGCTTGATCTTTGATTGATTGCGATTTGAACATGGATGGATCATGGTTCAATGATAGTTGGCTAGAAGATTGATGGTTTGATCATAATGCAAAATTGTGCGATCATTATTCAATAATGAATCAAAGATGATTCAAAGAAAGGTTAATCATGGTAAGAAGATTACTCTATTGTAATTCTTAGATCATTCAAATCATGTTCGAAGATGGATTGATTATTGTGTGTTAAGTATGTCATCATTATTTGAAGATTGTTCAATTGTGATTAATTTATGTATTATATCCCAATTGATTAATGAGGGATGTTATTACAATAACTATGACACAACCGAGCGCATTTGGCATGAATAGTGAAGTAATTATTAAAAAATAGGTTGAGCTTATATTTACTTGTTAAATTTACACCTTGATATGTTTTTTACTTGTTGTTTTTCTGATGCTTCTTAATTCATAGTTTGATGTTAGGATGTTAGTAAAAGATTGCATTACTTAAAAGATAAAAGATTAAGCTGCAAGTCAAACCAAAAGTGCTAGAGGTTTGCTTAATGGTGAGATCAAGCTGCAATCTTTAATCAAATTGCAGGGGTTTTTTAGCTGTAAATGTTTCCGTGATGGTTTCTTGAGTCACGTGTTATCGGCTTAACACTAGATATTAAAGAAAATCATCATAATGGAGTTTGTCGATGCTTGTAAAAGAACATAGGTATCAAATTGTTGCGTTTGAAAATTAGTGGCCGAAATTGCAAAATTAGGCAGAGCTTAAGCTGACAATTCCAAACTAATTTCTATCTAAATTATTAATTTGATTTCTATTTGTACAGTTATGCTGTCAGCAAATTCTTGAGCTCACAATTCTTCTCTATCTTTTGATCTTTGAAATTATATTTGAACATCTACCGTACTTACTTTCATCATGAATCTACTTGTAGAAATACATGTCTTGGAATATTAAGAGCACTAGGCACTCTCAAGGGATATGATTGCTTGGTACTTAAGGGCTGTACGCCACCTTAGGCTCTATTTTATGGAAAATGGGATGCTAAAACTCGGCAGTTTTTAATCATCTCAGCTCAATTATGAAGAATACTTTTTTTGGGTAGAAAATGATAACAAGTGCACTGATTAAATTAATAAAAATTTAAATTTCACCTCATCTTAAGTCCAAAAACTTTGTTAAATGAGATTTTAAAATCTTTGTTACCATATGTTCATTATTAGTATCATGAGATTTTTTTTTGAAGCACTTAAATTTATTTATTGATGTTGATATCTATTTTTTGGTAGGTTTTGCTTTACTTTTGTATCTGAATCTTAGTCGGTGCTGTTTATCTGATGAGGGATGTTGATGTCCATTTATTTATTAAAAAAAATTCAAATTTCTCCTCATCACAAGTTGGAAAATGCTGTTAAATGAGATTTTAAAATCTTTGTTACCATATGCTCATTATTAGTATGATGAGATTTTTTTAAAGCACTAAATTTATTTATTGGTGTTGATGTCTATTTTTTTGACAGGTCTTGCTTCACTTTTATATCTGAATCTTAGTCGGTGCTGTTTATCTGATGAGGGATGTGAGAATTTTTCTGGTCAGTCATTACTTTGGTTTTTATTAATATTGCCATCAATTGAAATGTTTGGTTCATTGTAATTTTAGTCTAGTTTACTAACAAACGCTACTTGTAATTTCTACACTTCTATATATTGAGAAATATGGCCGAAAATTTCGTTGTTGTTTTGTGGGATATTGGATATGATGTTTTTAAGAAGAGAACGAATGTCTTGATAACTTTCTTTTTTGTACGGTGCAATGTTGGCTGCACACAATGCCAGGTTAATTAACTAATTCTAACCAACACGTGCTTAGCATGTTTCTTCATATTATTGAGATCTTTTCGGTCAGATGTTTAATATAGTCATCCTTTAAACAATCTATATTGAGGTTTAAACTGATATACAATTTTTTTAATCAATTTAATATGAATGCAAGTTATCTTTTTGAACTGCAGTCACTTTAAATAAATACGTTGTAATGTTGTCATTTTGAGTTTGATAGAATGAGCTTAGGAAGCATTTAAACAAAGATCAATGTTTTCAATTAAAAGTTGCTTGAATTGTAAGAGATTTGGGAACCAATATTTGTGCCCTAATTATTCTGCATTGCTTGATGTCCGGTTTAATCATTATAAAGCATTTTTTATTTTGTTTAATAAGCATTCGCATAGGATCTATCAAGATCAATAGCGTTAATTTTGTTTTGGAGCCTCTGTGTACAAAATTTAATTGGTAGAAATATTGATGTTCACTACTGATAGGATTAGAACTTCTTTCATATTTATGTGAGATACATTATGATACTAGATTTAATTCAAGCAACAATAGAAAAGTAAATATTATTATTGAAAGCAAATAGACGGTTACAAATGACACCGTGACAGAGAAACGACAATAACAAACATATAAACATAACTAAAAGTTGAATCCAAGGGATGGTGGTTGGTGGCCATTGGTAGGGTGGCAGATAAGCAGCGAAACAACAAACAAAGGGCTTGTGAGTTGTGGCAATGGTGTCGGTTGGTTGGACAGCGTGTAGACAACAAGGCAAGGGGGTTGGTGGGGTTGTGGCAACGAGTCAAGATGGTGGGGTTGTGACTATGATTTTGGATGGCTGGAGAGTGGTAGGAGTTGGACTGGATGGTAGATGGCTGAGCGGTGGAGGGAAGTGCACGGGAAGCTTGGAGGTTGCAGGAGAAGTCGAAGATAAACCACCTCGGGAGCGAGATACAGCCAGAGCACTACTCGACTCTTGGAGGATAATCACCAGTTCATAATGAGATATACCCGAAGCGCTATTCGCCCTTAGGTATAGTAATAGGGGAAGCCGACGGCTGTCCTAACACAAACAACATAAAAAATTGAAACCTAAACCTTAATACAATGCATATATATGAAATGACTAGAATGGAATGAAAAGAAAGGAGAAAAATTGCTGAAGTTGAAAACAAATTGAAAATGAGGCGCTTTGTTCGGCTTTGTGCCATTCATATGAGCCGGGTGCGTGCACGGTCACGGGACCATGGGAAGCCCCTTCTGCTTCTGTAGCGGGAGACATCTGCTTCACACTATTGTCTAATTTCATCTTTGTGTTTAGATTTTAATTCATTTTATTATTGTTAATTATGAAATATGTATTGGTATTGTTAAGTATCATTTCTGTTTGATGATTATTCAGCCAAAGTAGGCTACCATTGATTTGAAGTTGTATTAGTTTTTGTGCCTTTCTGAACTGCCCATTTTTTGGTTGAATGCCTTAGTATTTATTTTTTATTTTTTATTTGATTGATGTTATTAGGATGATTTATCTTTTTGGTTAATCCTAGATTTTAATTTGAATTTTTTAGTATTTCATCTTAAATGTAATTTCAAATTATTGTTCTTATTTTGTCACTCTATTTATTTAATAGATACTTTGACAATTGATTGGTTTGATGAATAAATTTTTTGTTGTGGTTAAATCTTCTCTCTTGCATTAAGTTGTGTACAAAATTATAAATGGGATCAAGTTTTATTTTCTTTCAAAATATTTAATGATTTATAACGTTGTTAACAAATGACATTATTTGATGGCATATAAAAACCCAACTAGAAACTTAATTTAACCCATGCATTCCATCGGCCAAAAAAAATTTAATATGCCAAAATATCATGTACAAGGCAGCATAGTTAACTGTATTACACTGGCTTATGAAATTATAATCTCTTTCAATACATTTAAGACTGTTCATTAAGAAATGTTTACGTAGATAGGGAGTGATCAATTTTGAAATTGCATAAAATGCTTGTCATTATCATTATCATTTTTCTTTTCTTTATTTTAGTTATTTCTGTGATGGTTTATGAATCTCCTTTTATCTTATTTGTTTTTGCTGAGTGTTTCATGAGAAAATTTAAACCTTTTTTTTAATCTTTTTGAACATTTTTTTATCTAATGCTACCTTAACTACAGTTATTTTTTCCCCTAATTTTTCTACCCCAATTTTTTGCACTCATTTAATGGGTGTATTTACTACCTTTATTTGCACATGTCAATGCTATCAAAGTTTATTTTTCAATGATCTATCTTTGTTGCTAGTTAGTATAAATTATGTACACATTACATGCTTGCTTACATACCTCCACGCCCCCCCTTGAAGCACATGCCTAGACATGTACTTGCCTGCACACAAACTCGGCATACACATGCAAATTCATGCACACACATGCAGATATGATTAGCCTCTCCTTTGTTTATATGGATAAAACCCACTTGGTGACATAGGATAATGTGCAAATGGTTTCTATCCATGTAGAAGGATAGTACTGTTCTGTTTTCCCTTATATATGTGTGTGCTAGGAGGAAAATTTCCGGTGGATTTCGAGTGAGGTGTGGTATGTTATAAAGTTGGACTTTAATCCCCTTTCGGATGAGAGTGTCTACAATCCTTTATGGGGTCACAGCGTGGGTATGCAACATTCTTTCTTCATCTACCAAAGGAAAACTATTTATGGATGAGTTTCATCGTTTTCTATTATGCTTTAACCATTCATATAAAAATTGCAATGAAAGGACTACAAGGATAACTTGATGAGAGATAAGACTGCCTTGAAAAATTTTTATTTACTCATGTATTTAAGATATTATATTTATGTATAATGCTTATTTAAGACAAATCATGTATGATTTGAAATCTGCGGAGAAGATTCTCATAATCCATTACTAAATTTCACGTCATTTGTAATACATCGTCCAATGTAATTATCTCCTCATGTCGTTAAGGCATCCATTAAGATTTTTTGGTTACATTTGATTGATGATAATTCTTATAAATGTATAAAATCGTTTAATGAACAAGTTTGAATAAGATTGAAGTTGTTGAAGTGTTGATCCAATATTTGTAGGTCATACTTACAAATGCAAATGTTTTTGTAGAAATCTTGATTTTTAAATGTTTGCATCTAATTGCAAGCAAGACTGGCTTTCAGTCTTTTGTTTGTAATTTTTGAATTAGGGTTCTCCTGTTAGCTTTCTATCAGTGAGAGACATAGAGAGAGGGTGAGTAAAGGAAGGAAAAATGGCCGAGGGAACTGTTGGGTTCAAACCAATGATCCTGTACCAACTGCTACAATATTCTTTTTACAGGCCTGCTAAAATGATTAACTATTTATGCATTTTTCTGAGATTTTTTTTATTTAATTTTTGAGCTTACTCAGAAACTTGTGCTGCACAGGTCTTGTGAAACTCAGAGTGTTGAACTTGGCTTTTAATAACATCACTGATGCATGCTTGGTGCATATAAAGGGTAAGTTTCTTCATTTTTTTCTTCTATGTATCCTGATTTATTCTTGGTCTCGGAGCGCACCCATCCTAAACTTAAATGTACATTTATGATGTCGGGCATTTAATACCCCAAATTCACACATTTGATGAGGCGATATTTCTAAAATTATAGCACAGAAAAAAAGTATCAGAGATACACTGGATTTCTAGGGATTTTGCATGCACATGTTTTTAATCCTTGACCTAATTTATTTGAAGAAAACCATTAGGAGGGCAATATGACTTGTGTTAGAGCGATAAGTAACTTCTTTTTGCTGCATAAATGTAAATGCTTATGTATAGTTATAAAGAATGAATACAAAATTAAGATAGGTGAGGATAATATTGTCTATTGTGAGTATATAAAATAATAATAATAATATAACTTTCTATCATTGTACTTTCCTGCTATATATATTTAAAGTTTATGATGAATAGTTGAGCACCATAGATTGCTTTCTTATGCAAACAAATTCTCTCAAATGCTACACCAGGTGTTATCAATGTTGGCTGGTACTTAGGGGGTTAAATTAAATTTTTTTTTTGCTCTTTTAGATCCTACTACAAATAAAAAGCAAAAAAAAAAAAAAAAAAAACCTGTAAAATGCAACGTTAGCTTGTTTCTCAATGAGAACCCGCTAATTGCATCTTTTATTTTAATTATGATCAAACTTTAATTTGAATCAAATGGGTTGCAACTTTATTTGCCAATGCCCTCTCAAGTGCCAACTTAATACGAAAAAGTGATGCTATTACCAAACCAATAGTCTTTTCAAGTTTAACTTTTTCCAATACAATTGCTTTGAAGATGAACCCATCTCTCTCATCTGTAATGGTACATAACATCTTTTAAACTAATAAATCGGAGCGGTGATAAGTCACATTAAAGGTTTGGTTGTTACCAATATATATATATTTTAAATTTTGATATTCGCCCGCCCCGTAAATTATCAGCAGAATTTTGCTTACCATGGTTTGACTATCACTACACCGACACCCGAGTGTAGTGTCAAATAAGCAAGGGTTTCCACATTACGGACGAATGCAGGTAAAGAAGTTAGTCCATGGAACTAAAGAAACTAATATTAGGATAGGATCTTGGAATATAAGTACTCTCAATGGTAAATTAATGGAATTATATTTGCCCGCCCCGTAAATTATCAACAGAATTGTGCTTACCCTGGTTTGAACAACACTACACCGGCGCCTGAGTGTAGTGTCAAATAAGCAAGGATTCCCACATTACGGACGAATGCGGGTAAAAAACTTAGTTCATAGAACTAAGGAAACAAATATTAGGATAAGATCTTGGAATATAGACTCTCAATGATAAATTAATGGAATTAGTTGACATTCGCTCGCCCGTAAATTATCAACAGAATTGTGCTTACCATAGTTTGAATAACACTACATCGGCGCCCGGGTGTAGTGTCAAATAAGCAAGGGTTTCCACATTACGGACGAATGCGAGTAAAGAAGTTAGTCCATGGAACTAAGCAAACTAATATTTGGATAGGATCTTGGAATCTAGGTACTCTCAATGGTAAATTAATGGAATTAGTTGATATTATGATTCATAAAAAAATTAATATCTTATGTATTCAAGAAACTAAATGGGTTGGAGAAAAGACTAAGAAGATTGATAGTTTAGGTTTTAAACTTTGGTATTCTGATAAGAGTCGCACTAGAAATGTTGTGGGTGTAATTATAGATAAGAGTTTGAAAGATAATATTATAAAAATTAATGAACCACAAAAACCATAGCGCTGAAAAATTGTGAGAAAATTGTTTGCCTTTATTGAGATTTCATATGTGAAAAGAACCAATAACGACATATTGATCATCTAGAAGAACCCTTAAAGTCAAATGTCTCATCATAGACTACCAAAACTCATAAAAAAAACATGCAATATTTAGATAACATTTATTACCCATGGTTGTCTCATCGACCATCCAAGTGGGAAAGAATAAATGCATAAGAAAAAAAAATAGATGACTAGTATAAAATAATGATATAATAAACATTAAATGCATAAGAAAAAAAAGATATAAATGACTTGTATAAAACACTGATATAATAAACAGTAAATATTTTTAACACACATTACAAATTAAATAATAACAAAAAATAGACATTCCCTTCATTTAGCCTCCAACTATAGCATACATAATTTGTTCCCTTAACTTTACCATATCGCTTGTACCTTCCTAATCTTGAGTGCAAGTCTTGGGCACATCAATTTCAGCATGCGATAAAGATTGTCCAAGATAATATTCATATATCTCAGCAAGAACATGTGAATGGTCTTCATCAGTCCTATTGAAGTCTATGCCGTTGTGGGAAGGAATTACCTGTTTGTTTGACATCCAAGTTTTCAGCGATGCCACCAAACCCTGCCACACCAGGGGCGAAACTTGATAAAAGCATTGGACATTTTATAAATACTTACCTCAAATTTGTCCACCCACTCGTCCTCTAAAACATCAATTGTTCGTTTCATCGGATCACAACCCACACGTGCACCTTCCTAATCTTGAGTGCAAGTCTTGGGCACATCAATTTCAACATGCGATAAAGATTGTCAAAGATGATATTCATATATCTCAGCAAGAACATATGAATGGTCTTCATAAGCCCTATTGAAGTCTATGTCATTGCGAGAAGGAATCACCTGTTTGTTCGACATCCAAGTTTTCAGCGATGCCACCAAACCCTGCCACACCAGAGGCGAAACTTGATAAAAGCAGTGGACATTTTATAAATACCTACCTCAAATTTGTCTGCCCACTATTCCTCTGAAGTATCAATTGTTCG
>JXCR01137083.1:15901-61514 GCA_002079205.1 Phalaenopsis hybrid cultivar
ATATATATATATATATATATATATAAGAGTAAAAGTATAATTCAATAGTAATTTTTATAATGAGCTGGCAACGGGTTCACGTCGACATAGAAAACAAGATAAGAAAAAAAAATTATTTCAAAAAAGACACTTATAAATACAATACAAAAATAAAAAATTAGTTCGAGAAAAAATATTTTACAAGAAAATTAGTGGTTTCTTTAGCCGAGCCATACCCTAGTTGAATCAACCTATTATTTAAGAACTCCTCTCTATACCAAACTCACTTAGCAGATCTAACTCGACTTGAGCCTCAAACATCAGGAATCACTCCAAGACATCTGACAACTCCCAACGACACGTCGCTGCCACCTCTTCTATCCTCTACAGCTCCACAAGAGCCAATAGCTCGCACAATTCCTAGCTCTGCTAGATCCTTGTCGATCAAGCAAAAGAATTCTCAAAATTGTCCAGAGGATGGGCATGTGATCTGGGGTGATCCTAAGTCGCCCAGTTGCTTCCTCGCGCCCTTCAAGAGGAGTGTTAGGGTTATCAACCATCCATCCTCGCTCAAGAGGTTGTCGCCTTCATCTGGCATTTGATCAGCTATCACTGGAGCCATAGTTGTATTCTCTCTTATGTCGGTCATAGCCAAATCATCATACAGGACTACCAAAGCCAGGTCATCTATACTAACAAACATCATTTAAAAAAAGACTTCGGAAGATGATCCAATCTCACAAAAAAGACAGAAGCCCTTATTACGCAAGAGATGATTCCACTCAGATATCGTAACCCATGTAACCATCTCATTAGCGAACACCAGTGAAAGTACCGAGAGGTCCCTAGAAGCCATTTGAGTGGTCAAGCCAACTAGAGGGTCATGTGCTGCCACCGAAAGTTGGGCAGCCAGATTAAAGGTCGAGTCAGTCTGTTAAACGCTTTTCCACTTATTGTTTGGAACAGAATTAGGCAACCCCACCTAATCTGGCATTTGGAGTATATGATTTCTTTTATTCTCAATGACTTTCTTGTTCTCATCTTTTGTGCAATCAAGTCCATTCATGTTTCTGGAGGTGAAGTGAGTAAAATCTTTATCGGTAATGTCATTGAAGGATTTTGATAAGTTTTCCATTGCAAAACCTAGAAGCTATTTGATTTAAATGAGAAAAAATGTGGAAGTAAAATAGAAATGTGGAGTCCCATCGAGCCATATTTATAAGAATCAAAGGCGCCTAAATTAAGAGAGTTCAATTATTGAATAATTAAATAATTAAATAATATTGAATGTTATCTATTTTTGCATTATATTGTCTTATTCTTATCACAGTATTGCTTTCAAGAAGTATAAGAATCAGTAAATCAAATATGTACATCAAAAATATGATAGCACTGATCCTAAAGAGGTCCAACAGTCCATAAGAGAATAGTACAGTGAAAGCTGACCCACTGTCAGGATATCATGAGACTACTTCTCCTAAGAGGATTTGGAATTTATGAAGTTTTCCTACGATGAACTTCTACACGGTTGCCATTAACTCACCACCTCAGGTAACCAACCTGAAATCTTAAACGAAATAGGAATTCATAATATATTAGTTCATTAAGTACTTTATCTCAAAATATCATTGATTCATCAAAGCATAGCTTAAACGAATTTCTTGGCGATGAGCCCTTCTCCTATGTTGCCAAATATCTTTTCTCTTCTTCTTAACAGTTGAAATCTCTTTTGCCATTCACTGATGTTGTGCTACAACTCTTGCGAATCTCACAAACCACATTCAACACATCTGACACAAAATTGGCATTTGCGGTAGCTACTGAAAATGAACGATGCATGAAAAAAAAGTCAAAGCTCAAAACCGAATGGTGAGGATGGACATCAAAGTTACAAAAATCTTAAAAGTGGGACTCACACTTACAAAAAGCACCTCAAAGTCCTAAATCCTGAACTGCGGCCATCCCATTAGTCGCTCAGCTTCCCTATTGCTTGTTTGCCCCTTCCTACAGTGGCCTGAGCACTCGAGTTTGTGAGAACACCTCCAGAAAGGTTTTCTTCCATGTGAAACCCCAATAAGGAGAGGAGAACGGGAGAGGAAATATGGAGAGGGGAGGAAAAATCAAAGTTTCAAATGCCCTATTAGACCGATTGAAGGAAATAATGTGACGTAAGGTCGGTTGTGAACAATGGATTTAAGGATTTAGGGATAATTACTTAGGAAATTAATCAGGTTAATTAGTTTAACAAAACTTATGACCTTAAATTTTTATATCTCTCAATCCATTCAAAATTAATATATAGCATTTTATATCAAATTAATTGATTTAACGTATAGAATTTTATAAAATTAACTCGAGTGAAATCTGAGCAGCAAAAATTAAGGTGCACATTATGTGGCCGAAAAAAGATTACCAACTTTCACAAAATGGGTTATTACAATTTCCCCTTATAAAATTTCATCCTTGAAATTCATGAACTCCACATCAACTATAAAGATAAAACAAAAGTTATTACAAAAATCAGTTTCTTATCAAGTGATAACTTGTACATATCAAACTCTATGCATCAGCATATACGACAACATGCTCATCCAACTCCTAATGGGTTAATGAATAAACCCTTAGATGAATGCTTCAACTTGGTTGCTCCTTACGAGCCACAGTATCAAATTCTATTATCCTCTGCTGACCACTTCTATATGTAGATCCTTCTTGAAAATTTCTCTAAGCTGAATCCATTTCTGGGTGAACATCTGATGTGGATCTCTGAATAGTATTAAGGCAATTTCTCCACTGATTTCTGGTTGTTTGCATAAGTAAATACCTTCAACCTAAGTAAGCATTCACCGCGATGTTGCTTTCCACACTTAACGAAGGGTTGTATAATGCTACTGCCAGTCAAGTTAACAACTCCACCAGTGTAGGACTTTGTCTTCTTCCCACTAGACTCTCATTCTCTTGCATGAATTGTTGGTGCCACTTCTTTCGAACTCTTCCTTTTATGCATGTCTCTATGCTTCTAAGTATATTTGAAATCAATCTCCACCCACCAAGCTCACTAGCATTGAATGGTCTTCAATCCCAAGTGCCACTAGTGGTTGTTGGATTGAATCTCTCAGTCTAGAAAGAAATATATGATATTTCTCCTATTCATTATGAATTAACTGAGGTGCATATCTTGATAGCATAGTAAACTCTGCTTCATACTACATGACTAATTGATCTCCTTGCACCAACTTAATGAATTTATCTAGCATTTATCTTCTAGCCGACAGTGATACAAATCAATCTCTGAAAGTTTTAACAAAAACTCCCCACTGCACCAAGTGGCTAGATTTACCTCCAAACTTCTCATGCATTTGGTCTTGCCATCTTTTAGCTTCCCCCACAAACACAAAAGTGGCTAGAGTAACACTCATCTTCGGTGGACAAGACATATCATTTATGATTTTCACCACTCTCAATTGCTAATTTTCTGCTTCCACTGAATCTCCTACTTCAGAAAGCAAAGGTGGTATCATATCTTAAAAGAGCTTTAAACACTTATCTATTAGTTGTCCTCCATTGCTACTAACTTGAGATTGAGATTTCTTAATCAATTGAGACACATCATTCATCATATCCGAGAAAGCACCAGTACTTACCGTGACATTCTTGTGTATAGCAGATTCTACATTCTCATCTCTAACTTCTTCCTCCGAAGCATCCATAATTCTGAAAAAAAAAACAAACATAGAAATTAATTAGACTCAATTAAATTTATAATTTCTATTATTTCTAATTAAATATAATCATCATGTCGGCTCTTTCACTCGGATTCATGTTATTTAATATAAACATATGCTCTTATACCACTTTTGTTGCGACCGGTCCGGGACTTGGAGTTAACCAAATTGTCAGATGGTGAAAATCGATTTTTCGCTATTCTAATTCTATCACTAATAATTTAATATTCAAATAATACATGAAAGAACCACTAAAGAATGCAATTAAAATTACTAATTAAAAATTTATATCTTTATATTTGTTGTTCTCGCCTTCTTTATATATTTGTTTCTCTTTTATTCATTTTGTTTAAATGTTTAAAACCTAAAAATAATATTAAAAAACACAATGAGTTATCTAAAGACAACCCAAGAGAAATGACACCTCTAAAATACAGTAATCTAAGAAAAATAATTTAATATGCATGCAAGTTTATAAGAAATATTATAATATGTTGATCTTTCATATTTTTTATAAGCAATTTGATATATACTAATGTATGAATCGACATTTTCTAAATAAAAATACTCAATCTTCTAAAAGCATATATATTAACTTTACTTTTATTTTATACTTTACATATACATTTGTCTCTGTGATCGTCACCGTCAACAGACCTAACACACCCATGGTCAATATTTCTCTGTAGGCTCCCATCGGCACAATCGTTAGTGAACTACACATCGCTATTATCTAGGGTGGAAAGACCCTTTCTTGGTCCCGACCGATATTATCCCATCAGCATAGCGGTTAGCAATGTAAACATCATAATTGTCTGATGAGGCAAGCTCTGGTCTATCTGCTCCTGATAGATATTATCTCATCAGTACAACAGTTAGTGAACTATCACATTTGTTTGAGGTAATAGAAAAACTCCACGTGTGCAAATACATTGGCTTCCCATGCCTGTAACATTAGAGGGTAAAATTCTCCTCTGAAAAAGTACGTTAAAACTTTTATATATGATCTATTTCATTCTTTATAACATATATTATTCTGAGATGTCTTTATGCATCTACTAATATGCATTTTTACTATGTTGTGCAATCATTTATCGTGCATATCTTTCATATCATTCATATATCTATCTCATGCACATCTCTTACTTGTATCATGCACATTTTTCCTACGTGCTATCTTACATATAGTGTATCTAAATATCATTTATCTCATGCATATCTTTCATACGTGCACATCTTTTATAAATTTTATATCTAAAAATATGAAAAACTTATTATATTATAAATCTAACTCAACTAGAGCATATATATAAATTAACATTAATTTAGAAATAAAAACGATTGTTGAAATTTAAAAATATAATTACTCTCCTCGATTGTCACATTAAATTATTGATCTTCGATAACTGACCGAAGGTTACAGTAACTTTTACGTTGAGCTTAATAACTTATAAAACATAATGTTAAACCTTAATATTCAAGTGATCTCCATAAATTTAATTATTCTTTTTTAATTAACATACGATTCTTTACCTGAAATTTATTAAGTTGTCCTATGATGATATTCTACACGGCTGTCTTTAACTCGCCGCCTCAGATAACAAACCTAAAATCGTAAACGAATTAGGAATTCATAATATATTAGTTCATTGAGTAATTTAGCTCAAAATATCATTGATTTATCAAGACATACCTTGAACAGTTTTCTCAACGACCAGCTATTCTCCAAAGTCGTCAAATATTTTCTCTTCTTCTTAACACTTCAAAACTCATTTCCCCTTCACTGAAGTTTTATTAAAACCCTTACGAAGTTTGCAACCCACATTCAACACATCCAACACAAAATCAACATTTCCAACGGTTGCAAGAAACAAATAATGTCTGAATAACGATGAAAAAATCAAAATCGAAGGGCGAGGAAGGAAATGAATGTCTCAAATATTGTAAAAGAGGGATTCAAACTTACGAAAACCAAACTGGNCATTCTCCAAAGTCGTCAAATATTGTCTCTCTTCTTAACACTTCAAAACTTATTTCCCCTTCACTGAAGCTTTGTTAAAACCCTTACGGAGTTTGCAACCCACATTCAACACATCCAACACAAAATCAACATTTCCAACGGCTGCAAGAAACAAATTATGTTTGAATAACGATGAAAAAATCAAAATTGAAGGGCGAGGAAGGAAATGAATGTCTCAAATATTGTAAAAGAGGGATTCAAACTTACGAAAACCAAACTGGAGCCCTAAATCCTGAGTTGTGACTTTCCCATGAGTCGCAATGCTTCCCTCTCACTCGTTCGCTTGCAACATTTTTCCGAGCATGAGAGTTCGCAAGAACACCTCCAGGCAGGCTTTCCGCCACGTGAAACCCCGAGAGAGAGAGAGAGAGAGAGAGAGAGAGAGAGAGAGAGGAACAGGAGANCCTTGGAGCCCTAAATCCTAAGTTGCGGCTTTCCCATGAGTCGCTCTGCTTCCCTCTCACTCGTTCGCTTGCTACAATTTTCCGAGCATGAGAGTTCGCAAGAACACCTCCAGGCGGGCTTTCTGCCACGTGAAACCCCAAGAGAGAGAGAGAGAGAGAGAGGAACAGGAGATGAAATAGGAAGAAGGGAGGAAAGGTTGAAGTTTCAGATGCCCTATTATAAATAGGGCTGTCAAAAAAACTCGTGTTCAACTCGTTCGTTAAATAAAGGAGTCGAAATGAACAAGTTTTTAAAGCTCGAATTATAAACGAGTCGAACACGAAAAGCTCTTTGTTCGCTCGTCTTCGACTCATTTTAGCTCGAAATAAAAAAAAAATTTATTATATAATAATATATATAATATACTTATATCTAAGTTTAAATCGTAACACCTTATGTAGTAATGTAGTTAGTGATTTTTTTTCATACATTTGGTCTAGGTTCGAATCAACACTTTACATCTATTTTTTTTAATTTAATTTTAACGAGCCAATTTCTAGCCGAACACGAACAGGAATATCTAAATCGAGCCGAACATGAACACTAGCCGATTTCGAACACGAGCAATTTCAAACGAACCGAACACGACCCAAGCCTGAGCTCGCTCAAGTGCGGCTCGTTTACAACCCTAATTATAGACCAATCGAAGGAAATAAAGTGGCACAAGGTCGATTATGAACAGTNGCTCGTGTTCGACTCGTTCGTTAAATAAAGGAGTCGAACATGAACAAGTTTTTAAAGCTCGAATTATAAACGAGTCGAACACGAAAAGCTCTTTGTTCGCTCGTCTTCCACTCGTTTTAGCTCGAAATAAGAAAAAATTTATTATATAATAATATATATAATATATTTATATCTAAGTTTAAATCGTAACACCATATGTGGTAATGTAGTTAGTGCTTTTTTTTCATACATTTGGTCTAGGTTCGAATCAACACTTTACATCTAATTTTTTTTAATTTAATTTTAATGAGTCAATTTCTAGCCGAACACCAACAGGAATATCTAAATCGAGCCGAACATGAACACGAGCCGATTTCGAGCACGAGCAGTTTCGAACGAGCCGAACACAACCCAAGCCTGAGCTCGCTCAAGCGCGGCTCGTTTACAACCCTAATTATAGACCAATCGAAGGAAATAAAGTGGCACAAGGTCGATTATGAACAGTAGCTTTGATGATTAAAGGATAAATAATTAGGAATCAATTATGTATTAATTAGGTTAATTAATTTAATAAAACTTATAAATTTGTATTTTTATATTTATCAATCTATTCAAAATTAATAGATAGTGTTTTATATCAGATTACTCGATTTAGCACGTGGAATTTTATAAAATTAACTCGGTTGAATAAAGATGCAAAAATTGAGTTACATTTTTGGCCGCCGAAAAAAATTATCAAATTTCACCTAATGGGTTATTACAACCAAAGAGTCTTCTTGTAGCCCAAAGAAAAAAAAAAACATAAAGCTACTGACTAGTCACTTTGAACTTGTATACTAACTCGGCCTCCATTACCAAACTTACCATCGACCAGTTGGTTGAGAAGCTTTATTTCTAACCCTCAAAGAACACACATAAGAGGTTCAAATCTCTACAATAGACATAATAAAAAATAATACTAATCATAAAACATTTACACAATTTAAATTCTAGAGCACCGCATCATGTCTCTTTACCATTACAAATTCAACTGAATCCACTAGCTAGCAAAAAAGCAGAACAGTGAAGGGAGCAGAACTTAGCTATCTGAATTTGCAGGACCAGGATCAACATTAGCCATTCTCTTCTCCCGCCAATTTGCTCCCCACATCTTAGCCTCTGCCACTGCTCGCTCCCTATCAAAATTCTGGTGGTTCAAGAAAGTAGCCGTCTCCTTAGGAGAATCATCTCTCTCCGCTGTAGGCAATTTCTGGTCATCCAGGTATGTTTTGATTCTCTCGGCTTCCTCTCTTCGACCCTTCTCAACCTCACCTCGTTGGAGACTGGAATTGGGCGAAGTGCTGGGGTCATATGGATGAGATGCCAGGTATGAAAGTGCAGTCACGATATCTTTGACTGAAGGACGGGCGGCCGGATGCTCTTGGATGCACATCGATGCCACAGCAAGAGCTTGGTAGAGCCCTCGCATGGGATATCGACCCTGGAGTCTTGCGTCAGCAACTTTAGAAAGCCGCCTCCGGTCATTTAACAAGGGCTTTACCTGCAACCACCAAGATAATGAAAACGATACAATGAGGGGAAACCACACAAATTTGCAGAATATAAAAAAATATAGCAAAATTTTGGTTATAAGATATAAAATGCTCATTGACAATCAAGGATGGGATAAAAGAAAAATTCAAAACTCACCCANGACCAAGATAATGAAAACGATACAATGAGGGGAAACCACCAAATTTGCAGAATATAAAAAAAATATAGCTAAGTTTTGGTTATAAGATATAAAATGCTCATTGACAATCAAGGATGGGATAAAAGAAAAATTCAAAACTCACCCACAAGATAAGATTTTGTTCTCCATGTGGCCTTGTGCTATCGAAGGCCCGCCGTCCGGTTATCAGTTCTAATAGTACAACTCCAAAGCTAAACACGTCGGATTTCACCGTTAACTGCCCAGTCATGGCATATTCTGGGGCACAATATCCGTAGGTTCCCATAACCCTTGTGGAGACATGAGACTTATCATCTGTTGGGCCAAGCTTGGCAAGGCCAAAATCGGATAGCTTCGGATTAAAATCCCCATCCAATAATATGTTAGCTGATTTCAAATCCCTATAAATTACAGGTGGGCTAGCCTCATTGTGGAGATAATCCAATCCATTGGCGGCACCGGCTGCAATCTTCATCCTTGTATTCCAGTCAAGAGAATCCTTGTCAGGAGGAAGATCTGCATATTAAATTTTAAAAAAAAAAATCAGCAAATTTAGACCTTTACAAAATAATCATAATGATATTATGTAGAAGAGCAAGGCAAATTGATGGAAAACCAAATTTATAGAATAAATTGAGCAGATAGAACAAGATGTCAGCTTCAAAAACTTTAAAATATGTCTGCCAATTTGATAAGCAAGAAGACAATTAGATGCAATAGTAAATGAATACTGTGTATTTATTTACATTCTTATAATGTGTTCCGTGTTATGTTTAATCTATTTTGTTCAAATTCTTTTGAATAATTTCTATCAATATTAGCTTTAGTTTTACATGTTTTACTAATGTTTCAAAAATAAGTTCATCTACTGGTCTTATTGGTGCATGTTTTACATGTTAAACATCATGCCCGAACTAAAAAGTCCATTTTATTAGATTAAAGATTCTGATTAACAATTGAGAAAATGAAAACACAGATTTAGGCGGAGAGAAAAAATCTGTATATTTCTTTTCTTTTAATTTAAAGTATTAAAAGGGAAAGAAATTTTTCATCTAGTTTTTTATTGAGAGTTGAAGAAAAAACAAAGGAAAAAAAACATTAAAATTATATTTACATATATATATATATATATATANTTTTTGACCGAAGCAAAAGTCTCAAGGCATTCATGGTGTGCGCTTTAATGAGATAATGTAAAAAATAATTATATTAATAAATTATACAACTAATATTTCTTACATCATAAATAATACTTATATTGAATCTAATATAGTATATTTTACGAATAGTTCTTATTTTATATCTAATATAAATTTCTTTAGGTCGGTTTGACTCCAGATTTAAGTTAAGCGACCCATCCGCATGCAGTTGTTGTAGGTTGGTCAAGCGAGAGTCATGGCCAAGCTAGTCATAGTCGAGTAGAAACTTGCAAGCTCATCTCACGAGGAAGACAAATTGCCAACATACCAATCGAGAGTCACGTTGATTAGGGTTTGATTTTTTTAATTTTATTTTTAAAAAATTAAGAAAAAGAATAAAATATAGTGGCTAAAAAAGATTCTGATAATGCAGATGAGCCTCAATTAGAAGATGATGCAGGTATTGCATATGATAACTCTTTTAAAGGCGTTGAAAATGATAATAAGACTATAATGAACCATAATCCTCATAGCATATTCAAATTTTAAATGAGCCCTTATCTTAAATCTAATTTCAATTTTTCATTTTATATTAGAANATAAGTATAGTTTAGTTAGTAATAAAATGTTGAGTGAATTCATCATCCATTTTTTGCTTGTTTTGGGTGGAAAGCAAAAATAAAAATTTCTATATAGGAATGTTTTCTGCTTTTTTTAATCTCTTTCCTTTTTCAGTTAAAACTCAATTAAAAGTATTTACATACATTCTAATTCTTTCTTTGCTCTTGAAATTTTAGCTGCCAATTAAAGTAATGGAGATCTTCAAGTTTATGCTCATTAGAATCATTGCAATGAAAAAGAAATCGTAGCCGGGAGATAGTTGCCTCGTACTATAGTCAAGTGACAAAGGACAATGACCAGAGATCGGTGACAAGGGTCGAACAACCGTAGACCGGCCGAGGTTGAACAAATGACCGTAGTCGGGAATTGATGGTTGGGTTATTATACTGCAACAATAGAGAACAACTATAAATACGTATGAAAGGGCGGGCAACCATAGTCAAGCGTCATAGGCCTAATGGCCATAATTAAGCGTTGGTGATGATTCGATTGTAGTGGTTGGAAGGCAGCAACCCAAGTATATGGGGAAAGCCAAAACGTGGTGAAAGTCAAATGACTATGGGCAAAAGGCAGTGCCCAGATAATCATGGTTAGGTGGCAGGGGCTAATAGTGGTCCAATTCTAGAATTGTCCTCGTTTGCTCCAATTAAGGTGATAAATAAATCAATGCACTTGATAAATAACTCAAACTCTACTTGATTAATACTTGGTCAAGCTTGTTTAATTAGTAAGAAAAAAAGTTTGAACATTCTTTTAAAACTCGACTAAATGGATCAACCACAAACATGATTTAACTAGTTTATTTATGTTCACGAACAAAATTATTTGTTGATCAACAAATAACCTTTTAAAATAGTATATAAATATAATATATATTAGTTAAATAAATCTGATTAGCTAAGAGTTATTTAATAATAAATTTAATAGTAATATATTAATTTAATATTAATATGTAGATTAATCTAATGCAATTCATTCTTATTCATTTATTTCAATGAGCTAGTTTGTTAGTACATATTTATATTATTTCATTGCAAAAATTAAATTACTTACAACTTATATTTTATCTTATCTAATTAGTGTAAATTACTTAAATACTAATTCAAAATTTATTCAATTGCTCATATATTTAAGTTTATAAAAACATTTATTCATAATTTTATATAAAATGTTAAATAATCAACCAAAATTTTAGCTTGTTTATTATCTAGTTAACGTAATATTCTAATTAAAATGAAATGCCAAGTACAAATCAAGCATAATTACTAAAGTTAAACAAGCCAAATATGAAGATACATGTGAAAGTTTGGTTCGACCCCAAGCTAAATATGAACATAAATATGAATAAGCGAGTCCAATCTATGGCATACACAGCTCGACTTGGGTTGATTACAAACTTTGTTCTGATTTACAGCACACTAGTCATGGGAATTCAAAAATTCATTGTGGTTGAACCATATGTAATTGGTTTAACCCCATATTCAAATTTTAAGGAAAAATACTGATGGACAAATATACAACAAGAACAAGCTTGTATCCCATTAATTGGGATCCGCTACATGAATCTTTTTTCTCCAGTGTGTTCAATTGATTGTCATATTGTCATTTAATTCTAATAGATAACAAATAATATATTGTTCTCAGTATATATAAATAAATAATATAAGCCATGTATGATTATTAACTTTTGATTAATTAAACTTAGATTATTGTTCTCAATCATTTAGGTCAACTAGAAATGAAATTTATCCGAGCATAGTGCAAGTGTGGCAAACTTTAGTCAAATTTTGTTTCTTATGCCAACTGGAAGCTGTAGTTTGGAGATCTTTATCCGTTATCCTTTTACTTATTAAAGACTTAGTTATTGGTATTACCTGAGTTCTAATTTTGTCGAATTTGCAGCAACTTTAAATGTGTTATAGGAATTAAATTACTCATTGGTTTTTAGTGATTTAAATCTTCTTTTAATTCTTTTAGATTTATTTGATCACTAATTATCATTTTGATCCAAATTTTGATATTTTTAGGTTTAATGCTAAAAGATGCCAATTATGCGCATTTAGTGACCTTTGTAAGAGCAATTATTTATTTTTATATAATGAAAAATTTATTGAATCAAAGAAGTTGCATTAAAAATCGTAGACTCAAGAGGCTTATTTGGTTATCATGGCTTAAAAAAAATTGAGCAGACCTCGAGATGCACCTTGATCAAAGGTGCATAAAAATNAATGCCAATTATGCGCATTTAGTGACCTTTGTAAGAGCAATTATTTATTTTTTATATGATGAAAAATTTATTGAATCAAAGAAGTTGCATTAAAAATCGTAGACTCAAGAGGCCTATTTGGTTATCATGGCTTAAAAAAAATTGAGCAGACCTCGAGATGCACCTTGATCAAAGGTGCATAAAAATGGCCTCAATGTCACCAATTAGGCTTTTATCTTTTTTTGACCGAAGCATAAGTCTCAAGGCATTCAAGGTGTGCCCTTTAATGAGATAATGTAAAAAATAATTATAATAATAAATTATACAACTAATATTTCTTACATCATAAATAATACTTATATTGTATCTAATATATTATATTTTACGAATAGTTCTTATTTTATATCTAATATAAATTTCTTTAGGTCAGTTTGACTCCAGATTTAAGTTAAGCGTCCCATCCGCATGCAGTTGGTGTAGGTTGGTCAAGCGAGAGTCATGGCCAAGCTAGTCATAGTCGAGTAGAAACTTGCAAGCTCATCTCACGAGGAAGACAAATTGCCAACATACCAATCGAGAGTCAAGTTGATTAGGGTTTGACTTTTTTAATTTTATTTTAAAAAAATTAAGAGAAAGAACAAAATATAGTGGCTAAAAAAGATTCTGATAATGCAGATGAGTATCAATTAGAAGATGATGCAAGTATTGCATATGACAACTCTTTTAAAGGCGTTGAAAATGATAATAAGACTATAATGAACCATAATTCTCATAGCATATTCAAATTTTAAATGAGCCCTTATCTTAAATCTAATTTCAATTTTTCATTTTATATTAGAATTTAGGATTTTAATTTGCTTGAGTTTTCTTATTATATGATTATATGGTTTATATTTAGCATAATGAACTAAGTAAATATATCAGTAATTTATATTAAATTTATGAAGTATTCTTAATTTTATGAGTTTTTTTTTTTTTTTCCTTATTTGTGGCATATGCCTTGATCCATCTTGAGGTCTATACCACACTTCACAAACGAAAAATCCATTCTCAATATTATCTTTTTAAATCTTATTGGTTACAACTAGCTAAATTTCTAGTCCATTCTAAATGCGGGCAAAATGAATTTACCCTATTTGAAATACTCTATGATGTTTGGTTTATTAAAGAGTAAACTCAAGGGATTATTTTTTTGTGTTTAAATTATTGCAAAATAAAAAATTATAGATTTATTTTATTTAATACATGTTTTTATAGGGCATCAATAGGAGGGCAACAATGGTGGTTAGTGTCAGGTAGTGTAAGTGCTTAGTCGTCAGCATTGAAGGGGTGGTGACTAATGTGACGGGCAATCATCGGTAGGGCGAGTGCGACTATGAGTGACTATATGATGGTGGTCAATAGGCAGCAAATGACAACAATAAGTGGAGATCATGGGTAGGGAAGATGATGTGATACATTCAAAACTTGTCTTAATTGGGCGATATTGGAATGCACTGAATATGCATTAAAAGGTAAATTTCAAATATATCAGGAAATCACTTGAAATTTATTTTTCAGCCAACTAAGCAACAAAATTTTCAAAATACCAGCATTTCTTTTAAACAATATTCAAAATACTTCAAAAATAACAAGTAACTATCCCACTAAGTGGGACGGCACATATTGGCTTGTAATATCATATACAACAATAGCAACAACAAGCCTTTATCCCACTAAGTGGGGTCGGCTACAAAAAATCATTTTTTTCCATTATATCCGATTGAGTGTCATAATTTCATTTAATTCTAATAGATTAAGATCATTTTTTATACAATATGCCCAAAACTTTTTAGGTTTACCATTGCCTTTCTTAACATCAGACGAAGCTAAAACATCTACTCTCCCAATTGGATTATCAGATAGTCAATGTTTAATGTGACCAAATCATCTAAGATGACTCTCCCTAATAAGCTACACCAACCCTATCACGAATATATTCATTTTGCATTTTGTCTTTAAGTGTCAAGCCACTCATCCACCTAAGCATTCTCATCTCAGTAACCCTTAACTATGTTTTATGCTTCTCTTTCAAAGTCGAACATTCTACACCATAGAGCATTGCAGGTCTCACCACCATCTTATAAAATTTTCCTTCTAGTTTAAGTGGTACTATTCTATCACACAATAGGCTTGAAGCATTTCTCCACTTCAAGCAACCAACTTGAATTATACCAATAACATCCCTATCTACATCACCATCACTCTGAACAATAGACCCAAGATATCTAAAAAGTTTAAATCTTTTAATGATTTGATCATACATAGTTACAAGTCTGCCACTATAGCTACTACTACTAAAATTACATTCCATGTATTCAGTTTTAGCTCTAGTCAAATGAAGACTTTTAGACTCCAATGCAGACCTCCATAATTAAAGTTTTTCCTGAACATTTTCTTTAGTCTTATCTACAAGAAGGATATCATCAGCTTAAAAAATATAAATCTGTTGCAAAAGGGAGGGGTGCAACACGAGGTCTTTTCAAGTCACCCATCCTAATACTACTCTCGCTTAAGCACATTTAACTGCGGAGTTCTGATGAGATCCTCTACACTGATGTTGGCATGGTCCAATGTATCCATTGCAATATCATGCAAATGAAAATTAGGATAAATTAACTAAGTGAGCAAAAAATTAACACATTATGTCATTTAAATAAATATTAGATAAGTTATAATTCAAGATAAACACATCACTATCATAAGGATTAAAATTATATTACTCTATTCAACGTGAGATAAAATTGAGGAATTTACAAAATGAATTAATAATATAGAATACTACTTTGACATTATCAATATTTAAATTTGAAAGTTTTGCATGTGCTAAATTAATAATAATGAGAGAAGCTCAATACTTTTGTGAAAGGCTGCAAATGAAATTAAAAAAAAATCAAATCAAATGCTAAACATACAATATAAATGGTCAAATTTATCACACTTAAGTATAATATTATATTTAGTAATAATAGCTAATAATAACTAATATCACACTCATGAAAATAGGATATTATCTGCTCTATTTTTATATAAAAATTCATTTATGAACTAAGCACTTCCTTTTTTTTCTTAACCTTTTACTTATTTTTGTAGGTTTTTCGTCAATTTAACTATGTCATCTAGGACACAAAAATGCCACACCTTGAATGCTCTTTACAATGTCTTCAAAACCAATACAAAGAGGCACAAACTTAATATGACTCTTTGATTTAAACCTATTATGTTTAGAACAATTTGATCATCAAACAATTCCTTATAATGCTAATTAACTTTCCATCGTATATTTATATATTAATTTCAAAAAAATTTTGGTACAAAATTTAAATTAATATGTAAAATCAATTATTGAGGTACTCAATCAAATACCTTCACATAAGAAAAAAATCATATGAAGTTATAACTCTTTGCTTCATATAATTTTTATTAAATTCCTCCACACAGAAAATGCCCCCATAGTAAATATCTTAGGATAAAAACAAAATAATTCTCTTTAGCCAATATAATTATTCCAAGTTTATGCTCTAGTACTCATACCTAATATATTATTATATGACTTACGGGCTTCAAATCTCAAAAAATTATCATAATTTTGAATATCCCATTTACTCTTAAATATTTTCAGAAAAAAAATTTCTCACATTATTTAGCAATAACTTATATGTTCTTTGTTTGGTAGGCAATATTTGTTAACCAAACTGTATTACCCATAACTCTCCAGACCACAAAAAATATTTTATATGGAGCTAAAGCTTTATCATCATGCGTCTTCTCCAGAATTTGATTTCACATTTTTTAGATTAATCTATAATATCCCTGGTTAACCTATAGGCTCCCCTAACAAAATTACTTAGATTTCTCGAAGTGACATTTTTTATTTTCATGATGTCATCATCTTTTTAACTAATATTTTGATATCTTTTATTAGAATGTCTGCTTACTAAGTGTGTTTTTGTCATGCTCAGTTCTCACAATAAACAGCAACGTAACTTCCATAAANGGTCAACGTTCAATGTGACCAAATCATCTAAGATGACTCTCCCTAATAAGCTACACCAACCCTATCACGGATATATTCATTTTGCATTTTGTCTTTAAGTGTCAAGCCACTCATCCACCTAAGCATTCTCATCTCAGTAACCCTTAACTATGTTTTATGCTTCTCTTTCAAAGTCGAACATTCTACACCATAGAGCATTGCAGGTCTCACCACCATCTTATAAAATTTTCCTTCTAGTTTAAGTGGTACTATTCTATCACACAATAGGCTTGAAGCATTTCTCCACTTCAAGCAACCAACTTGAATTATACCAATAACATCCCTATCTACATCACCATCACTCTAAACAATAGACCCAAGATATGTAAAAAGTTTAAATCTTTTAATGATTTGATCATACATAGTTACAAGCCTGCCATTATAGCTACTACTACTAAAATTACATTACATGTATTCAGTTTTAGCTCTACTCAAATGAAGACTTTTAGACTCCAATGCAGACCTCCATAATTCAAGTTTTTTCCTGAACACTTTCTTTAGTCTTGTCTACAAGAAGGATATCATCAGCTAAAAAATATAAATTTGTTGCAAAAGGGAGGGGTGCAACACGAGGTCTTTTCAAGTCACCCATCCTAATACTACTCTCGCCTAAGCACATTTAACTGCGGAGTTCTGATGAGATCCTCTACACTGATGTTGGTATGGTTCAATGTATCCACTGCAATATCATGCAAATGAAAATTAGGGTAAATTAACTAAGTGAGCAAAAAATTAACACATTATGTCATTTAAATAAATATTAGATAAGTTATAATTCAAGATAAACACATCACTATCATAAGGATTAAAATTATATTACTCTATTCAACGTGAGATAAAATTGAGGAATTTACAAAATGAATTAATAATATAGAATACTACTTTGACATTATCAATATTTAAATTTGAAAGTTTTGCATGTGCTAAATTAATAATAATGAGAGAAGCTCAATACTTTTGTGAAAGGCTGCAAATGAAATTAAAAAAAAATCAAATCAAATGCTAAACATACAATATAAATGGTCAAATTTATCACACTTAAGTATAATATTATATTTAGTAATAATAGCTAATAATAACTAATATCACACTCATGAAAATAGGATATTATCTGCTCTATTTTTATATAAAAATTCATTTATGAACTAAGCACTTCCTTTTTTTTCTTAACCTTTTACTTATTTTTGTAGGTTTTTCGTCAATTTAACTATGTCATCTAGGACACAAAAATGCCACACCTTGAATGCTCTTTACAATGTCTTCAAAACCAATACAAAGAGGCACAAACTTAATATGACTCTTTGATTTAAACCTATTATGTTTAGAACAATTTGATCATCAAACAATTCCTTATAATGCTAATTAACTTTCTATCGTATATTTATATATTAATTTCAAAAAAATTTTGGTACAAAATTTAAATTAATATGTAAAATCAATTATTGAGGTACTCAATCAAATACCTTCACATAAGAAAAANCAATTTTGCTTGGATGGGTCAAGCTATAAATGCAAAAAAAGCTAAAGCCACTCCCAAATGTAAAAAACGTAGGTTGTCCAAATTATGAAGTTTCATACTATGAAAGAGAGAGAGTATCCTGGAAATTGGCTTGTTTTAAAGAAATTGCAGAAGAATGACTTCAACAAACTCTCAACTAAAGCCACAAAAAAAAAGCAAATAAATAAATAAATAATGATTGGGGTGTCCGTCATCTTTCTCTTGCAAGGTGAATTACTTTACTCAATTCTACCTATTTGATGTTGCAAATATATTGGATGACACATACTAATGCGCCAAAAAGACCTCTCCAGGTTTTTAATCAAAATGCAGGTGATTTCTGAGGAGCAAGGGCAACAATGGCCGTGGCATACATTATTTAAGCTAGAGCAAATTATGCCAACCTACCTTCAATGGTGGTCCAAGTTTTCATATTTCTTCCAAGTGGAGAGATGCTCTAAAAGCCAGACTTGCCTGGGCTTTTATTTGTGAGCCTAATACTTTACTCCATCGATGCATCAGCAGCCAATATGGGAATGAACCATGGGTCTGTAATAACAAGAGGGCAGACTCCACTACTTAAAAAGTGCTTCATGATGGAGCTACTGACCTCACTTTATAAATCGATGGAAAGTTGCTAGTGAGGATGGGTTTCATGCGCTTCAACAAACCTGGATCCTCAACATATCTTTAAATTTATGGCCTACATTTATTAATATGGATCGTATTAATGATTGCATAGTTTCGAAACTCATTTTGTAATGGGTCATGTGACAAAGTGGCTATTGACTATAGATTTGGTGTTGAGCTATGTAATTTGTTACGTAATATGCCCTTCTATGATAGCTCAAACATGGAAACACCGTAGCCTAACTGAGTTAGCTCTTTACAATCAGGTAAGACACTGCCTTGGCTTACCGAGCCCTTTTTCCAACAAATTCTTTGAGACAAGTGCCGGCCGGTTTTAACCTCGTGATCTAAAAAAGTGATGATTTTGTGATTTTAAAAATAATTTAAATATGAATATAACCCTTTTGAATTTTAAAAGTAACATTTTAATTTCAAAATAGGTGAGACCAAACGGGTCTCACATTTTAAATAGTTTAGATGATTGAATACAATACTACAAGTAATACACTTATCCCGAAGAATAAATATATCACTTGTAACAAGGATTCAATCACCTAGACTAAAGAATTTGTGACATCCGTTTTGATCTGCGAAATATTTTATAAAAAGACCAACAAGTTCCTTTACCTAACATAAAAAATTAGATTGGGTTTATTTTATCTGGGTTCCAGGTTCCCTATCGAGGCAAGCCCCTATAGTTAATTACATCTTAAATGACTGAAATCACTTAAGAAAACTCTAGATTAAGATCAAGTAGTTTTGCTTTCAAGATTTCAAAGTTTAGGTTTTCACGATTTATCATAGGAAAATCAAATAAGAAATGGCTCAAAATAGGAACAATTATTTAAGAAATCCAAAGGGAAGAAAAGTAGGGGATATCACAGATCCGGGGAAAATCCCGGTGAATTCCAATTATCCTATTGTTCGGCTTTATGTTTTTTGAAATCTATTAATTTGATATTTCAATCCTGCGAATTATTTAGGATTTAGGACTTATATTTAGACAATATCGGATTGTGCAAATAGCCTAAAAGGATAAGAGGATTTACACCGTACTGCACGACAACCTCGGAATCCTAAAGTGTTAGGACTTATAATTGCTCAACAGAGTTGTGCAAAAAAACCTAAAGGATAAAATGTGAGGGTTTACGTTGCGCTAGGAAAACTACCTCGAAGTCCTATGGATTGTTATTTAAACTAAGGAAAGTGTATAGTGTTGTGAAATTGTTTATGTGATGTGAAGATATTTTGCTGATCCAACTTGAAGTTGTTCCTCGTTGTGTAGTCCACGATATTCACTCCAAGCTCCTCGTAGTAGCACCTCCTGGTTTAATTTTAGTTTTGAAAATGCATCTAACACTAGGTTATCCTATACTAAGGCATAGCGTATCAAAGTAACAAATCATGCAGTATAACAGAAAAGAGCAATATAGTGTACAGTAGAAAGAAAAGACAGTATAGCATGCTGAGAAAATAGTATAACAGTCTATGAGAACAATATAACATGCTGGAAAAATAAAATGTTATAATATAAATTAAACTTGTACACGTGGTAGATTCATTGCTCATTTAAGTTTAACTATTATGCGTTGTGTGAAAGTAAAAACCACGACCTGAAAAGCTTGAGAAAACAGAAAAATGTAGGAAAAAGACAAACAAATAAAATAAAATACAATATCACATATAAAGAACCGAGAATAGGAGATTTATATGTGATATTGGGGATGTCCCCAATCGCTACGAGGATTTGAGTGTCAGACAAACTCAAATCCCGGAGCATTGGGTTTCAGTTTTGGTCAAGTTAAGGCAAGAATTTCATTATTTGATTTAATTAAATCAGTCATTAATCACAATCTAGTGCACGCTCGTGTCTAGTGTCCTAATTATCTCACAAACTAGGATCAGATGTTTAGCTTCTTAGGTTTATTTGAAAATTAGGATGATGAACTCTCTCTTAAGGTGTGCTCCTAAGACCTAGGAAGCCTACACTTTAGTTTAAACTTGAAGTGTCTTAAAATGTCTAACTTCAACTAAGTCTCTTTCAACTAACCCTCAAACCTCTTTAGATTAAGCTTAGCTCACCATCAAGCTCCTAAAACATAGGGGGTAAACCTATAGTTTTGGCAAAAGGGTTGTGAAGTGTGCTTCAAAGCTAGTTAGAGCAATTGGATTTAAGTTTATTCAAAGCTTAAGGGACCTAAGTGCAGGTCTACTAATAATTCAAATTCATGTCCTTAATTGTTATCTAAACTCTCACTTTCTTCCAACCCCCAAATATTCTTTCAATTTACAGTTTTATCTTTCATATGCAAAAAGGAACGGTAGATGGTTCGTTATTCTATCCCCCTTTAGGTTTTATCACCTCGAAGATCCGAATCTTATTTTTAATTTTCTCTTCATTTCTTTTTCCCTCATATTTCCCTTAAGACTGTGAATCATGTATGAATATAATTAAATTGAAAATTCTCATTTTTAACTTGACCATTAAAAAAAAGAAAGAAAAAACAAATTAAAAAGGAGACCGATCCATTTTTAAAACAAAGTGAAATCAATGAAGCTTAAAATGAAATCATGAATGTATCAGTCTAAAACGTTTAAATTCGTTAAAAAGAAAATGATCGGATCAATCCCAAGCACACAGAAGATCAGCAGAGCAAGGAAAAAAAAATCCAACCAAAAAGATTTGAAGAAATTTTGGCAGCACCTCCACTTATTTTCTGAATTTCGGCCAACCTTAGACCTTCCCCCAAATGGGGTTTTATAACCACAGGAAAAGGGGAAAGGGGTCATTTTACCTCTGTTGGAGCGGTCGAATGAGGTATCGGGAGAGGAAGGATCGCATTTAGGGAGGAGGAGGCGACNACGTAGTTTTGAAAGGATTTTGGCAGAATTTTCTTTTTTAAAAGCTTCAAGCAGTGAAAACACAACCTCCCCTTCATTTTCAAAATTTTCAACAACCCTCAGTCCGCAGAAGATGAAAAGAACAAGTAAGAATGAAATTAGAGTAGATTTTAGCAACACCTCCCCACTCTCAGAAATTTTGGCCAACCTTAGACCTTCCCCCAAATGGGGTTTTATAACCACAGGAAAAGGGGAAAGGGGTCATTTTACCTCTGTTGGAGCGGTCGAATGAGGTATCGGGAGAGGAAGGATCGCATTTAGGGAGGAGGAGGCGACCTAGAGAAGAAGGGATCGACCACGCGGCATACGCCAACAGGCGAGCCGTGCGGTTGAGCAGAGCTCGAGGAGGCAAGCCGCGTGCGCGAATGGCAAAGGAGACGCGGGAGAAGAAGACTGGGCTCGGCGATCCATGGCGTCGCTCGATGGGCTTCAGTGCGGCCGATTGGAGGAGTTAGGGCACGGATGAGAGGAAGACGAGCCGAGCGCAAGACCGATCGAATGGAGAGTTTAATCGTGCGGGAGAAGGGGAAATAGATATTAGGGTTATAAATTTTATTATAAATAACAATATAATTATATAAAATATTTAATATTTCAAAAATATTGATTTGTACATTTTTTTTATTCGTGTGTCGCAACATAACAAAATTGGTGTTTATTTTTGGCAATTTTGAAGTTTAGGACGCGCTGACTCGGTTTGTTTTGCCGTCGGAGGTCATTTTGATGAATTCATCAATTTGCGTGCAAATTTTCTCGTGTCGAAAATATGACAATATGAATGCCCTTTTATACTAAAATTGGTGTCCTAAACGCGTTGGCGCAATTCATTTTATCATCAGAGGTCGTTTGGAGAAGTTCGCATTTTCACCCGTTCTTTAGGCTCAATTGAAATCCGACCTCGTGCAATTCAGTGAATTTTGTGCATTTTGTGTGTGTATGTGACGAAAAAGTCGTGATGATGTTTTCCTAGGGCTTGAAATCCCATTGGAAATTTCTCTCTGAGTCCTCACATAATAGTCATTAACCGCTCGTACATAAGATGATGATTTTAGATCATAAATGCTAGACATCACAGGAAAAATAGGAAGTGACTGGAATTTCTAAAATGGTGGGTATCAATTCTAGTTTTCTAAGATGGTCAGGAACTCCTAGAGTTAGATCCTAAGACCTTAAAAAAAAGAAATGACCTAAAAAATGAGGTCAACAATTGGTTGACTTTTTCTCAGTATGTTAAAATTAATAATTAAGATGGCATCTCATTGAATGTAAATAATGATGAAGTTGATGCTCCCACTTTTCTTTATTATTTCATATATTTCGTTATAGCTGAACTTCTTTTCTCGTAAGTTACAAGTGATTAACTTATTAACCTCATCCATTGCCTTATAAATGNGGAGACGAGCCAAGCGCAGGACCAATCGAATCGAATGGAGAGTTTAATCGTGCGGGAGAAAGGGAAATAAAGATTAGGGTTTAAATTAAATTATAATCAGTGATATAATTATAAAAATATCAAATATTTGAAAAATAAAATTTGATCTGCCCCTTTTATTCGTGCATCATAGCATATCGAAAATGAATGTCTATTTTAGGTACTTGTGACGTTCCGGACGCGCTAGCACGGTCCGTTTTGTCGTTGGAAGTCATTTTGGCGAATTCATCGATTTGCGTGATATTTTTGCTTGTGCCGGAAATATGATAATATGAATATCCTTTCCTACCAAAATTGGCATCCCGGATGCGTTGGCACAGTCCAATTTGTCGTCGGAGGTCATCCGGAGAAGTTCGCATTTTCACCCGTCCTTTAGGTTCAGTTGAAGACTGACCTCGTGCAATTTTGTGAATTTTGTGAATTTTGTGCATTTGGTGTGTGTATGTGACGAAAAAGTCGTAATGATGTTTTCCTAAGGCTTGGAGTCCTATTAGGAACTTTTCCCTTGAGTCTTCACAAAATAGCACATAACCGCTCATTCATAAGACGATGGTCTTGTGCCATAAATGTTAAACATCAAAGAAAAATAGGAAGTGATTAGAATTTCGACATTTGACAATAATATCAAAGAATATGGGTAGAGGAAGAACTAAAAAGACTATATCAAGTCGACATATCTCTGGGGATGTTATATTTGAACTGATATGTGATGAGGAGAATATATATGTCACCTTAAGAAGGAAAGCATTGAGACTCACATCTAACCAAAGTGGTGACGGGAAAAATATCTGCTACATTAAGGAGGAAAGCTCTGGGACTCACATCTAACTCAAGTGGTAGCGGGAAAATATCTTGTTCCATGCAAGAAATACGCAGATTCAAATATGTAAGTTTGTGGGAAATATGTGAATAGAATATGTGAAGGAATCGGAAGCCTTAACATCCATTGAAGGGGGTTTCACACTGATCCTCAGGAATTTAAAATTTGAAGGAATCGGAAGTCTTAACATCCATTGAAGGAGGCCTCACACCGATCCTCGAGAATTTGAAATTTGAAGGAATCGGAAGCCTTAACATCCATTGAAGGGGGCCTCACACCGATCCTCTGGAATTTGAAATTTGAAGGAATCGGAAGTCTGAACATCCATTGAAGGGGGCCTCACACCGATCCTCGGGAATTCACACTGATCCTCGGGAATTTGAAATTTGAAGGAATGGGAAGCCTTAACATCCATTGAAGGGGGCCTCACACCGATCCTCAAGAATTTGAAATTTGAAGGAATATGTGGAATTCAGGAGAGTTGCGAAAAATGCATGTAGTAATTTATGCTTAAACCCATTGATAAAGCCCCTATTCCAATGAATTTAAGTGGTTAACTTTTTAGTTCCATACAGAATCTTTTCAAATCTCAGTATTCACGAAACATTTTAACAATCCACTAGCAAGGCAGAAGGTGAATTAAGTTCACAAATTAACTCAACACATTGAAAATCACATCAAGTTAAGCAATCTCAAATTCTTAATCCTATCCAATCACCATCATAATTAAAGAGAGAATCAAATAAACTACTCATTATTCATGGCAACAACTTAGTATTATGAATAAACAACAAAAACCAAATCTTTACAAAGAAATCCTGAAGAAAATATAACTTAATTGTACTTATCTCATTCACAATAAAGCAGGATAAAAATGTCTTCAATAGAAAATAATTAACTCTCTCAATCCTCACAAATACTCTCTTATCTTCCTCCTAATCTATACATAAATTAAGAACAACTCTATCTTGAGTAATTTCAATAAGATTAGTAGAGGGGAGCAACTGACTTGATATAAAATAATTTCATGCTTTCGACTCAGCATTCATAGATGCAGAAGAGAAATTTATTTTTCTCTCCTCTCAAACCTTCAACATATCATCCCATCAGCCAAAAAGCTTACAATCTCTTCTAACTGAATCGTTGGGTTTGAAATTAGAATAAAAATCATTTACGTGATCCTCCAAACTCAAGAGTTGATTAATACTCCGTGCCGACACATTCACATACTTCCCCTAACGAACAATTTATCAAAAGAAGTCTCTTTCAAATTTGCAAGGAATTCTCGAACTACGGGAATCACCGCCACACCAGTCCTATAGCAAATTTTTTTCCAATTCTACGATCAATTACTACTGATATCCTTCCCCAAGTTGAAGAAAACCTCGCTCTAAAATGAACTTCCAAGACACCAAAAAATCGTTGTAGCACTCTTTTGCTTGAGCACTAACAAACTTCTTTGAATCAAATGAGAAACTAGCACTAGAACGACCTCCCTTTGTTTTTGGTGCCACAAGAATCAACTAAGAAAAAGGAAATGGTATTGGAACAAAGAACAAAACAATCTGTCAGAAAATTTCCCACAAATCCAAAAGACGCTTGAAAATCTGAAACAAAAATAAAAATGGAAAAATAATAACTACGAATGCAAGATCTACACCATAAAAATCATAATCCAAGCTTAGGTTAGCATAACTTACCAAAAGATCTCAAGATCTAAGTGTTCTTCACAAGATCTCTATAAAAAAATAGCACCTAAAAGAAACCTAGGGTTGTTGGCAAAGGAAGAAGAGGAGAGGAGATATCGCGATAAAATTGTGCCCTACAGTAAAAAATTCGCAACTTAAACAGATCTAGACGCCCAGGCATCATACTCTGCAGAATAACGGCCCACTAGGGTTGAAACGCTCCGCACATAGCACCTAAGCGATGAAGGTAGCGCCTAAGCACCAATAACTGGTGTTGGGATGCTAGAAGCAAAAAATGGAGAGGAGAATTTTAAAGCATAAAAACACATAAAAGTCAAACAAAAACAATACAAACACACATATTGAAATGTAAATCCAAAATATTAAGACAAAATACCAAATCAACACACATTTACACTTGGGTTGCCTCCCAAGAAATGTTTAGTTTAGTGTCCTCAGCCTGATAGTGTCAAATCCTTCAATTGGGTTGACACAAAGTCAAAACCTTCCTAAGTCCAGTTCTATCTCCCAATAGATATAATTTAAGCCTTTGCTCGTTAGCTTTAAAAACCCTTCCAGTCTTCTGATCAACAATATCTATATCACCAAAAGGGCAAATCATTATTATAGTAAATGGTCATGACCACGTAGATTTAAGTTTTCCTGAAAATAATTTCAATCTTGTATTAATAAAACCTCATGTCCGAGCTCAAAATCCTTCCTATGAATCTTTTGATCATGTCATTTATTCATCTTTTCCTTATATATCTTGGCATTTCATAAGATTCCTCTCTAATCTCATCAAGTTCATTTAATTGTAGTAATCGTTTCTTAGCGGCCTTTCATATTATAATTAAACTTCTTAAGTATCCAAAATACCTTATGTTCCAGTTCAACGGACAATTGACAAGTTTTACCAACTATAAGCCTATATAGAGACATTCTTCTCGATGATCTATAAGCAGTTCTATAGGCAAATAAAGCATCATCTAAACTTAAAGCCCAATCTTTCATATTTGGGTTGACAGTCTTTTTTAGCATTCTCTTTATCTCCTAATAAAATGCCTCCGCTAAATCACTAGTTTGAGGGTGGTAAATTATGAATATTTTATAATTAATCTCATACTTTACAACCAATGTCTCAATCTTTTTATTTCTAAAGTTGCTCCCCATGCACTCCACGTCTGCAAAATATATTCTTCTTCAAAAACTTGGGTACGCTCTAAGCCTCACAATTGGGGTAAGCTACTGCCTCTATCCACTTTGAGACATAATCCACAACTACCAATATATAAAAATTTCCTAAGATACAAAAGGGCCCATTAAATATAAACCTCAAACATCAAAAATTTCAACTTCAAAGTATAGTTCAAGAGTATTTAATCTTTCTTAGATATATTTTCTACTATTTGGCTTATGTCACAAGTCTTAATATAATCATTTACATTTTTAAATAGAGTAGGCCAGTAGAATCCTGATTGCAAAATCTTAGATGCAGTTCTATAAACCTCAAAATGTCGTCCAATATATGAGACATGTCATTGTCTAATCACATCTTGGGTCTCTTCTAGGAAAAAACATCTCCTAATTACATGATCTTTACATTTTCTATATAGATAAAGGTCATCCAAAAAATAGTACCCAACACAATGAACAAACTTCTTCCTATGGTGATATGACAAATCAAAAGGTAAAATATAACTAACTATAAAGTTCACAATATTTACATACCACGAAACAGTCAAATCATAAATAAAGAGAAGTTACTTATCAGCAAAATTTTCATTAATTTCATCATCAAAATCATTAAAATTTCCTTGATCAAGCCTAGATAAGTGGTCTGCTATTTGATTTTTTGATCCCTTCATATCCACCGCTTCAATATCAATTTTTTTGCACTAATAGGACCCATCTAATTAATCATGGTTTAGCGTCCATTTTATAAATCAGAAATTGAATTATTGAATGGTCGGTAAAAATAGTGCATTTAATTTCAATCAAATAGAGAATAAATTTGTCAAAAATAAATACTATGATTAGAAGTTCATTTTTAGTGGTTGTGTAATTAATTTGAGTCTCATTAAGGGTCTTACTGGTATAGTATATAACTCTAAACACCTAGCGTCGCTTATATAGCATAGTCACTAGCATTGCACATTATTTCAAAAGGACTCTCACGATCATGTGAAATAATAATAGGTGCAATAAATAATTTTTCTTTTAAAGTATGGAATGTAGTTAGACAATTCTAGGTCGAAATCAAATGAGACATCTTTTTCTAGTAAAGGACATAGAAGTTTGTTAATTTTAGAAAAATAATTAATATACCGATTATAGAACCTAGCATGACCCAAAAAACTCCTAAATCCCCTCACAGAAATGGGTGGGGGTAATTTTTGAATAACATGTATCTTGGCTGGATCTACCTCCACACCCCTCTCGGAAATCTTGTGCCTCAAAACAATCCCGTCGGAAACCATAAATTGACATTTTTCCCAATTCAAAGCTAAGTTGTCTCCTCACATCTTCTCAAAACCTTGGCAAGTTGATCTGGGCAAGAATCAAACAAAGAATAAAAAAAAAAGAAATCATTCATAAACACTTTAATCCCGTTTTCAATCAGGTCACAAAAAATAACCATCATGTAACGTTGAGGCAAGCAGAATGCACAGTTCGAAAGGCATCCTCCTAAAAGCGAAAGTCACATAAGAGCTCATGAATGTGGTCTTATCATGATCCTCCGAAGGAATAGGAATCTGATGATACCCTAAATATCTATCAAAGAAGCAACAAAATTAGTGGATAGCTAGCCTATCCAACATCTGGCCATAAAAATGTGATGGGAAATGGTTTTTGCTAGTGGCTGAGTTTAATTTTCTTTAGTCAATGCAAATTCGTCACTCAGTGACATGCATAATGGGTATTAATTCATTTTGTTCATTCAATACAACAGTTATTCCCCCTTTTAGGTATGCAATGAATAAAACTAACTCAAGCACTATCTGAGATGGGGTAAATAATATTTGCATCTAACCACTTCACTATCTCTTTCATAACAAAGTTGAGTCTTCTTTGAGTGTCCTCCATAAGTTTATGATTTTCTTCCATAAGGATCTTATGCATGCATATTCATGAATGACTGATTCATTTAATGTCTGCTAAAGTAATGAAATCTCCAGGGAAGATAAACTTATTCACATTAACGAAGACATCCTCTATATCCCCCTAGGATAAATAAGAGATCGGTCAACAAGCTAAAGGGATACATTGGTGGGTTGAACTTCACCTAATCCTAACCTCTTAAAGAAAGACAGGGGCATGAGGTTAATGTCATCACTTAGGTCACATAAAACTTTCCCAAAGAATTTCTCTCCCATGGCACAAGGAGCGGTGAAACTCCCTAGATCCTTAAGTTTTTAAGATAGATTTTTTCTGTATGATAGCACTATACTCGTTGTTAAGTGCCACAGTCTCAAAGTCACATAACTTCCTCTTCTTATTCAAAATATTTTTCATAAACTTCACATAACTAGGCATCTGCTCCAAAGCCTCACCAAAAGGGATATTGATGATTAACTTCTTAAACACTTTTATGAATCGGAAAAATTGTTGATCCAATTTATGCTTCTGAAGTCTCTAGGGAAATGATAGAGGTGGCCCTTTTAAATCCTTCCTAAGGGGTGTGGTCGGTCTCCATAGTCTTTAGAAGAGTCTTCTATTGATCTTTCAAGCGCAGGGTTCTCTTCTACCACCTCAGGCTCTTTTCTACTCACTTCCTCCAACTCTCTTCCACTTCTCAACTTAATGGCTTTCACATGTTCTTCACTCTTCTCCTTTGGATTAAACTCAGTGTTGCTAGGAATAGCTCCTTGGGGTCGATTACTAAGGTAATTGGCTATTTAGCCCAATAGATTTTCAATGTTTCTTATCGCTACAGCTTGACTCTGCAATTGATTGCTCATCTACCATACTACTTCCTCCAAAGACAACTTTTTTTCCTTAAACTGTTGGTTTGGGTTAAAGTCAAGTGGGTAAGGAGTCTTGAATTGATATTATCCTGAATATTCCAATTCCTCAATGGAGTTACTTGATTATTCCACCACTGTTGGTTTCCCATCCCTTCACTATTATTGTTCCTATTAAAATTGAGATGATTCTTCCACTGGGAATTATAGGTATTAGAATAAGGGATATTAAACTTATTGTTAATGGCATTCAGGGTCTCGAGAGGTAAAGCACTAGGACCCACCAGTTTTCCATATGAATTCTTCTCTATTACAGGTGATTAGTGTGGTTGATTTAACCCTAACTAATCTAGCTTTCTAGAGAAAGCTGCTACTTGAAAAGTCAAAATCAAAAGAACATGTGTCATAAATGTTGGCTACCTTCCTATGGTTGACTCTATCCGAAGGCCATTAGTGTTATTCGTAGTCATCTACTCAATCAAAGACTAGGCCTCATTGAAAGATTTCGACATGAGAACCACCTGCGACAGCGTCAATAATTGACATAAGAGATCCTACCAAGCCATTGTAGGAAGTCTAAATTATTAACCTGTCTGGTAAAACATAGTAGGGACATTTCCTAAGAAGTACTTTAAACCTTTCCTAGGCTTCATAGACTCACCATCATGTTGGTAAAAAGAAGCAACGTCATTTTTAAGTGTAGCCGTTTTTGAAGATGGGAAGTATTTTGCTAAGAATTTTTGGGCAAGGTTATTCAAGTCCTAATTGATCCAAGAGCTAAAAAGTTTAGCCACATTTTAGCTTTATCCCTCTAAGAGAAAGAAAAAAGTCTTAGCCTCATGGCGTCGTTGGAGATACCATTCTAGCGAAATGTAGCACAAAGTTCTAAAAAACTCGTCAAATGAATGTTTTGATCTTCAAAATGTGTCCCCCAAACTGATTATTTTGCATTATTTTGATGCTAGCAGACTTTAATTCAAAGGTATTGGCTTCTACGGCAGGACTATAGATACTTTTGTGTATTTCATCTACCGTAGGGTTGGCATAAACTCTTAGAGGTCTAGGCATATCTTGATGTTCATGGACATTTTGGTTATTCTAAGAATTATTCACCTTCTCTTCTAAAAGTTATTGAAGCCTTTTTTTGTTTTTTAACTTTTTTTACGGTTCTCTCAAGCTCAAAATCGTAGGGTTCATTGTCAGATGATCCTTCGCTGCGCATACACCTACTAGGTTCACTAGCAAAGTGACTCTAAGCGAAAGAGAGAACAAACAAACAAAATAAAAGCACATCACAAATATTATGCAGCAAATAGACAAGAATCACTTACAAAATTAAGAAAATATTACACAAACGATTTTTGAAATTTTATAAACAAAGACAAAACAATATAAAATGCAGTAAAGATGATAAACAAGCATATTCTATGAACATGTCAGTCACCCCTTCGTTGCCGCTCTCATGTGTCATTTATGTTGTTATTCATTTATTTTTCTGCTCTAAAGAGTCGTCGTTGTAACCTTATTTGAATTCAGCAATAATATTTTTATTTCTATTATGGTCTTGTATCAAAAACATTTTTCAATGAGTTTATATTTAGATCATTTGAAGTTTTGAAAGTCGGCCAAATTTTCGGATTCTAATAGCAAAATAAATAAAAATAACACATAATTCAACCAATCTAGTGAGAAGTTTTTTTTTTTGCTTTCATATTCCACCAAATAAATCCCTTTCTCTTTATAAAGACAACATAAAGAATGTTTAATGTGATTTTTTTTTCATGAAATAAGCATAAAATAAAACTAATTGATAGAAAAAGAGATGATGAATCAACAAAACAGTGCTTATGCTAATTCTTGCCAAAAATACCACCTCGAATGAAAATCACATCAAGTTGTAGAGGATGATAAGATCCTTATGTCTTGTTATAGACAATAAAAATATCCAGTTCTTCAGTAGACATTGACGCCTATATCATATGCTTCAGGATAACTTTTCCCCTAGTCAGACTACACCAGTGAAAGGAATTGAGGAACAGCTTAAAAACTAAAAAAGAATCATTTAATAAATTCTTTGAAACCAAACTTTAATCTCCTCATGGAGTGTTGCACCTATTTTGCAAAATTAACCCTGACATTGCTGCATGATAAATGAATATATGAAATATAAACAGAAAAAATCAAATGCTTACCATGTAAATGATTCTCCAAAGACCCCAGTGGCAGGTACTCATACACCAGAAGCCTTTGATCTCCATCAGCACAATAGCCGATCATGTTTACAAGATTTGGATGATGCAATAAACTGAGCATGAGAACCTCCACTAGAAATTCTTTANAAAACTGATTATTTTGCATTATTTTGATGCTAGCAGACTTCAATTCAAAGGTATTGGCTTCTACGGCAGGACTATAGATACTTTTGTGTATTTCATCTGCCGTAGGGTTGGCATAAACTCTAAGAGGTCTAGGCATATCTTGATGTTCATGGACATTTTGGTTATTCTAAGAATTATTCACCTTCTCTTCTAAAAGTTATTGAAGCCTTTTTTGTTTTCTAATTTTTTTTACGGTTCTCTCAAGCTCAAAGTCGTAGGGTTCATGGTCAGATGATCCTTCGCTGTGCATACACCTACTAGGTTCACTAGCAAAGTGACTCTAAGCGAAAGAGAGAACAAACAAAAAAAATAAAAGCACATCACAAATATTATGCAGCAAATAGACAAGAATCAATTACAAAATTAAGAAAATATTACACAAACGATTTTTGAAATTTTATAAACAAAGACAAATCAATATAAAATGCAGTAAAGATGATAAACAAGCATATTCTATGAACATGTCAGTCACCCCTTCGTTGCCGCTCTCATGTGTCATTTATGTTGTTATTCGTTTATTTTTCTGTTCTAAAGAGTCGTCGTTGTAACCTTATTTGAATTCAGTAATAATATTTTTATTTCTATTATGGTCTGGTATCAAAAACATTTTTCAATGAGTTTATATTTAGATCATTTGAAGTTTTGAAAGTCGGCCAAATTTTCGGATTTTAATAGCAAAATAAATAAATATAACACATAATTCAACCAATCTAGTGAGAAGTTTTTTTTTGCTTTCATATTCCACCAAATAAGTCCCTTTCTCTTTACAAAGACAACATAAAGAATGTTTAATGTGATTTTTTTTCATGAAATAAGCATAAAATAAAACTAATTGATAGAAAAAGAGATGATGAATCAACAAAACAGTGCTTATGCTAATTCTTGCCAAAAATACCACCTCGAATGAAAATCACATCAAGTTGTAGAGGATGATAAGATCCTTATGTCTTGTTATAGACAATAAAAATATCCAGTTCTTCAGTAGACATTGACGCCTATATCATATGCTTCAGGATAAGTTTTCCCCTAGTCGGACTACTCCAGTGAAAGGAATTGAGGAACAGCTTAAAAACTAAGAAAGCATCATTTAATAAATTCTTTGAAACCAAACTTTAATCTCCTCATGGAGTGTTGCACCTATTTTGCAAAATTAACCCTGACATTGCTGCATGATAAATGAATATATGAAATATAGACAGAAAAAATCAAATGCGTACCGTGTAGATGATTCTCCAATGACCCCAGTGGCAGGTACTCATACACCAGAAGCCTTTGATCTCCATCAGCACAGTAGCCGATCATGTTTACAAGATTTGGATGATGCAATAAACTGAGCATGAGAACCTCCACTAGAAATTCTTTATTCCCTTGAAGTCCATTTCGATCCAGCAGCTTCACAGCCACAGTCTGGGGTTGCAAGCAGATATCCTTATCAGTTTAACAAATAAATCAACAAATTCTTAGGCAGTAGAACCTCAAAGGATGGCTTGAAACTCTAGACNGATACCTTGCAAGCCAATAAAATTACGGGCTCCATTAGAATTCAGAATGTATTTGGTGGTTGTGCAGTGTGGTGTCATTCCGTAATTTTTTCTGTTTGACAATAATGTGTTTTGTCTGCGTTCTCAAAAAATTACAGCTAAAAATTATGTTTTACCACCAAATCTTGCTATTTGTGATGGCTGTCAGAACTTTACAACCTGAATTTTTCAGAAAAAAATTGTAATTGTCATCGTAACAATTTAAACAACAGTTTTTTTTTTTTTTTTCAGCAACTTCATACTTGTTTCATCAAAGAATTACATTTGCCCCAAACAATCCCTTAAACAATAATTGGCCTCAAGACATGATTGTATGGTTTCTACTCGTAAACAAGCAAGATCTTGACCTCAAGTGGCTTAAAGAAGTGGAGATAGAATGATAGTATAGATTGAATGATTAGTGGATGAGTATGTCTTGCTTTTAAACCTTCCAAGACATTGAAGGTAATTCTTTAAAATTTTAATTTTTGTTAATGTCAACATCTTCTATGATATATTTCCTTCCATATAAATAAATATAAACATAATTTTAATTGTAAAATATAAAATTTCCGGGGATTTTATATTTTCTTGTAATAATAATAAATTAATATATTTTCCTTAAAATAATATTATTAATTGGTAAGTATTTGGTGTGTTGCGTATATGAGTGGAGCTAAATCTTAAAAAAGAGCACATTTTTGCTATGCAGCTTTTGTAACAACAAAAGCTAAAAGCCAGAGCTAATGCTCATTTGTCAAGATGTTGTCTATTTTTTATGCCGTAAATAAATAGCGAAATAATAAATCAAAATTATATATTTGTTTAGATCATATGTTATTCTTCTAATCAGCCANACACCTTGCAAGTCAATAAAATTACAGGCTTCATTATAATTCAGAATGCATTTGGTAGTTGTGCAATGTGGTGTCATACCGTAATTTTTTCTGTTTGACAATAATGTGTTTTGTCTGCGTTCTCAAAAAATTACAACTAAACATTGTGTTTTACCACCAAATTTTATTATTTGTGATGGCTGTCAAAACTTTACAATCTGAATTTTCAGAAAAAAATTGTAATTGTCATCGTAACAATTTGAACAATATTTTTTTTTTTCAGCAACTTCATAATTGTTTCATCAAACAGTTACATTTGCCCAAAACAATCTCTTAAACAATAATTAGCCTCAAGACATGATTGTATGGTTTCTGGGAGACCTTGACCTCAAGTGGCTTAAAGAAGTGGAGATAGGATGATAGTATAGATAAACCTTTCAAGATATTGAAGGTAATTGTTTAAAACTTTAATTTTTGTTAATGTCAACATCTTCTAGAACATGACATATTTCCTTCCATATAAATAAATATAAACATAATTTTAATTGAAAAATATAAAATTTCCGGGGATTTTATATTTTCTTGTAATAATAATAAATTAATATATTTTCCTTAAAATAATATTATTAATTGGTAAGTATTTGGTGTGTTGCGTATATGAGTGGAGCTAAATCTTAAAAAAGAGCACATTTTTACCATGCAGCTTTTGAAACTACAAAAGCTAAAAGCCAAAGCAAATGCTCATTTGTCAAGATGTTGTCTATTTTTTATGCCGTAAATAAATAGCGAAATAATAAATCAAAATTATNGCTATGCAGCTTTTGTAACAACAAAAGCTAAAAGCCAGAGCTAATGCTCATTTGTCAAGATGTTGTCTATTTTTTATGCCGTAAATAAATAGCGAAATAATAAATCAAAATTATATTTTTTTAGATCATATGTTATTCTTCTAATCAGCCAAACGTATTTCAAACATACCACAAAAACTCTCATTTTTAAGCCCAAGTGCTCCTTGGACTCATCAACTAAATGAGTTTAGCTTTTTCCATTTGAATAACAGTAAGAATTTATTTTCTTTTTTGTGGGACTGAGTGTCTAACAGAAGCCTTTCATAACAAACAATGGTGTTTTTGTATTTCTCGTTTAATTTTTTATTTTTTTGTATATACTTTAGTATTGCTTTCTCAAAAAATATGTTTTGATAATTAAAAATGCTATATTTTTCTTGAGAAGGATGAAGAAGTGTAATTATTTTTAAGTTCATAACATAAAAGCTATATTAATTTATAGTACTTTTTAATCTTCTTTTATTTCTGTTAAATTATATTTTTTTAGTTATAGTTTATATAAAGTTTTAATTCAGCGTCAATTCTGATATGGCTTCAACAAATTTTTAATATTGAGCATGAAACTCAAAATATGACACGGATCTAGAGACAAATTTTTAAAGCAAAAGACATTCTAATTTCTTTCAAAGTGATCAAGAGCTTCGATTTGAGCAAACTTATAGTCAAACTGACTGGCTGGATGAGACGGAGCCAAACGACACAAAAATCGGCTCAATTCAAGTTGAATCAAGCCTAGATCAAGCCAATAAATCACTTTTGNATCAATTATGATACGGCTTCAACAAATTTCTAATAATGAGAATGAATCTCAAAATATGACACGAATCTAGAGACAAATTTTTAAAGCAAAGACATTCTAACTTCTTTCAAAGTGATCAAGAGCTTCGATTTGAGCAAACTTATAGTTAAACTGGCTGGTTCGATGACACAGAGCCAAACGACACAAAAATCGGCTCAATTCAAGTTGAATCAAGCCTAGATCAAGCCAATAAATCACTTTTGAAAGTTTTTTTAGGAATAATTGGAATGTCAAACGGGTGTTAAATATAGTGTGCTTATAGTCAAATTGAGCATCTCGGCGAGATGAATCCGACGAGCCCAAGATCATTCAATTCCGACATCATTAAGACCGTCAAATGTCCATCAAGCATCATTTGATTGATGAGAGTGTTTTAGATTTATGTTTTATTTGCAATTTAGATTTTATAAATAGAGCCCAAACTCCTCATGAGAGAAGAGAGAGAGACTCAAAGCAAGAGGGAGAGTAGAGTCTAGATAAGGGAGCAACTTCATGCATTGGTGTCTCTGGTCGTTGACGCCTTCTGACCCTGGCCGCCTCTAGGTCGTCGCCGTCGTCGACGTCATCCAGCCACCGCAACCAACACCCTCTGGCTGCCGCTATGGTCTTCTATCGCAAATGCAATCTTTGGTCGCAGATGACGCCCTCTAGGTTCCGCAGCCATCGTCCTCGAGATGTCATCGTCTTTCAGCCACCACCATTTCGAACCGTCGTTATTGCCTTATGTCTGTCGTCGTCTCTGACCGCATCTTCCCTTCGATCGTCACCTCTTTTGGGTCGTCTCCGCTCTTCACTCGCTGCCATCTCTGGCCACCGCTGCCTCCTTTCGACTACTATCGCCTTCCGGCCATCACCACAATCAGAAGCCACCAATACCGCATGCTCCCTACTACGGGATCATTCATGCAGAGACGCTTGTAATCCAACAAAATGTGTAACCCTTTCGTGCTCATGTGATAAGGGGTTGTACCTGTAATCGTCAACTCATATTAGAACATTTTAATTGGGCAAGGTCCCGTGATTTTTTCTCTTTTTGAGTTTTCCACATAAAAACTTCCGGTATCACTACTGATTTCTTACTTCTATTTGAGCGTGCGTTGGGTTTTGTACTACACTAAGACGATAATCCTTCCTTCTGTCATTGTGAATTTTCTAGCATGTATCAGCGCTTTAATCGAGTCGATATAAATCAATTTTTTTCAATTTAGTTTTAATCATTTTTTAATTATTTTACTTAATAATATAAGAAATAATTTAATTTTAAACTAATTTTTAATCATATTTTATTTAAACTAACTATACTTTTTAGTTAAAATTTATATTGGGTTTTTTAACTCCTTGTATATTTAATGCTTTACAATATTATTAAAAAAATAGTTTATGTTTCTCATACATTTTAAAATATATGATTATTAAAGTGTATTATAAATACATATATATGTAGCATATGAATTTAAACAAATTTGTAAATCTTTTGTATATCAAAATGAAATGAATATAGTATTGATAATAAAATAATTATACAACATTTAAAACATTTTCAATATTTTTTGTCATCATTTTTATATTAAAAAATAAAAATAATATAATATTTTTAATATAGGTTCCAGGACTAGATAAAAAAAATGAGACAAGATTTGAAGTTGTTGATCTGTGCCCTCGTTAAAAAAGCTTTTGACTCGACCTTTGTTCCTCCTACATTTGTTGATGTCTTAATTGGAATAGAATTGACATGATTGTGTGTAGATTTATTATATTAAGTTTGGGGCCACACGTCTTTTGGCAAAGAGTAATGAAAATTAATGGATACTTTGATTGAAGCAATTGAAAAGAAGCACTTACTAGAAGCACTTCAATGATGAAAATAATAAAGGAATCATCTATGATAGAGGGGCAAAGAGAAAGAGAATTAATTATTTCACTACATAAAAAATATAGAATTATTTGTCAAATAAAACTAGGGGTGTAAATGAGCCGAACACGAGCGAGTCATGCTCAGCTCGTGTTCGGCTCGTTTCGAGTTCAAAAAGTGTGTTCGTGTTCGGTTTGTTTGCTTAACGAGTCGAACACGAGCTGTTCACGAACAAAAAGTCATTTTAACAACCCTCATCATGTAACCATAAGACAATAAGAGTTTGAGCAAACTTTAAAAATTATTATTTAAATTAAAAGATCATTTGAATATAATTTAATAATTTTCATTTTTTTTTCTTAATCAATATTTTAATTGATTATAAATCTTTGCAGCCTTGTAGTCAATTAGATTTTTTTAAAAATACTATTTAATATATAAATTTGATGAGTAGTATTTCGAGCCAAAATGAGCCGAACACGAACGAACACATCTTAGTTCGTGTTCGGCCCGTTAACTTATCAAACGAAATTAACGAGCCGAACAAGAGCTTCTTAACGAGCCGAACACGAGCTGTTCACGAACAACGAGCCGTTCTGACACCCCTAAATAAAACATAGTTTTCTTTAGCAACCTATTTGAAGTCAATTTGATTATGAGGAGTTTTTAGTTGATTGTTTGTCATAAAATCCTGCATTGTATGAGAGAAATTACATCTCTAAATCCTATCTAAAAAATAGATTGTCTGTCATAAAATCCTGCACTTTGTGGGAAAAATTGCATCGCCCAATCCTAATTTTGTGTCCAAATCCTCCCTCACTTCTGTATAGCTCTCTTTTAGCCCTCCAAGCTCCTAAAGTTGAAATCCAATCTTATCTTCCATCTCTTTGAAGTTTCAAATTGGAATTTCATCAGTTAACTTTATTAACTTTTTTGGGTTTACAAAATAGGACAAGCTCTATTTTCTTAGAAAAATTTGTAGGTTTGTTATTTTCTTATTCAAATGCATATTTTAAGGAAAAATGGCTAAGCTTTAGGTTAAATCCATATTATATTGCTTGCATTTTTTTGGCATATACTTTTTTGGCGGTGAATTTAGAATAAAAACTTTTTAGAGTTTTGTTAAATCATTAATGTGATAAATGAAGTTGAATGATTTGATATTTTAATTTCTAAACAAATTAAAATTATATGTTAATTTTTTGTTTTATGTTAAACTGGTTCTATGATTTCAACATGTGTATGTTAATTGAGTGAATTCATTAAATTTCGTTGAACATGAATAGTATTTTTTTTTGTTTTATAGATTATTTTGATTATTTTTATGATTTTTTCATCAAATTAAGTTTAGTGAAATCAATCAATAACTGATATTTATCCAAAAAAATTCTTTTAATTTAGCATAAAAATATCCAAAATTAATTATTATTGATATGTCGTCAATAAATTTCCAACATTCTGTATGAATCTTAATGCATGACATGAAATTCAATGCACTTTTTTGAGTAAGAAACATTCAAGCTTTAATTAAAAGTCTTCAAGAGCTCCGATTCAATAAACTTATAGTCAAAATGACCGTTCCTACAAGACGGGCCCAATGGTACTAAAATTGGTTCAATCTGAGTCAAATTAAGCCCCAATCAAAATATTAAATCACTTTTGGAAGTTATTCAGATATATCTGGAAGTTCAAACATATGTTAAATCTGATAAGTTTATAGTCGAATCGATCATCCCAACGAGACAAATCCAACGAGCCTAAGATCGCTCAATTCTGATTTCGTTAAGGCATTCAAATGTTTACCAAACGCCATTTGATCGAGCCAAGCCCTTTCAGCCGTTCGATCAAGATGACTAATAATTATGAATTAATTGCACCTAGAACTCTATATATAGAGCTTCACCTCTCTCATGAGGCTAGAAGAGAGCTTGAGGCTTGAGAAAGAGCTAAAACTTTGAGAATGAGCTGAAGTAGAACATCACTCTTGTCGTTGTCGACTACCGCCGTCGACCACCGCCGACTGCTGTGGACCACCATTGATCAATGTTAACCACCGCCGACCACCATCAATCATTGCGGACCACCGTCGACCACCTCTTACCAATCGTTGTTGATTGTTATCGGTCACCGCTAGTTCTTTAAAACAAGTTCATCAGCACGTCATTGTTGTAATTTGAGAGATCTTATAACTCTTTCCCGTCTATGGACAGGTGGTTACAACTATAATCATCATTTTATAATGAAACTCTTTAACTGGGTCAAGTTTCGTAAATTCTCTTTGCAGGTTTTCCACATAAGAATTTACGGTGTCACTACTAGTTGTTTTCTCTCTTCTGAGTGCATGATGAATTATTGTATCATGCTAAGAGAATAATGCATTACTTTACTGTTGCAAATTTTCTAGCACATATCAATTTGGCATCGTTTGTGGGAAAAGAGCATTCTCATCACTGTAAAACTAGCGAGACTTGTTACATGTCCACCAGGCGCAATACTCGCAACAACAGTGATATGCTCCGACACCTATCATTCCAGAAGGCACTCATGGAGCTAAGGTGTCAGACCTCCGCATCTCCCTACTTCGGAAGACATTACCACACTGACGAAGGTGTTTTAGGTCATTCTCTAGAAGTCCGAGTATGCAAAATGGAGGAGTCCCAACATGAGATCCTTCAGCTTCTACGGTAGACAATACCCAAGCAACCAGATGGAGCTTACTTACCACTAGTTCAACATCCAACAGAAAATACCCCATTCACAGGGTTCTCTCGCAGTGATGAAACCATTCCCTTGCCAAGACGAGATGCTAACCTTCTAGATATTGCAAGTTTCATTCCTTCATCTTATACAACACACTTGTCACTGCCCCACCTTACTGTTTCTCTAGCTAATGTCATCCATGATGGACTATGATGCCTAATTCAGGAAGAGTTCCCTCTGGATAAAATTGGTCACTTCCTGCTTGCCACAGCTTTCGAGAAGCATCTCCTTTGGCAGAGGTGGTTCTCTTACACCCTATCCCAACTAGCTTCAAACACTCGAATAACGAGGCCTACGAAGGGATAACAAACCCATATGTCGTTATTAAACCATCATGCATATTCATTGTGCCTCTAACACGCTTCTCTATCAAGTGTTCCCTGCGACTCTCAAAGGTCAAACTCACACATGGTTCTACTCCCTCCCCAGGGGGGGCACCATCAACACCTTCAATGAGCTTATTAGACTATTTATAGAATAGTTCATAACAAATAGAAGGATCATCAAAGGCTCATCCTACTTATCAAATGAGGGGAATCCCTTAAAGAATACTTCTGCAGTTTCTCCACTGAATGTCACTAGATTCTGAGAGTAGATCCAAAGCTACTTAAAAGTCTTTCTTAGAGGGGTCCGCCCAGAACCTTTCTAATTATCACTGATGTAGGATACAATTTGCTCTTACGCCAGTCTTGTCCATCATGTGGAATCCAAACCTTTACAAATAAGGTCATCAGTGCACATAAAGAAAAACTCGATTGATTAGGGGGAAAGCACATAAATAANTGAGCCGAACACGAGCGAGTCATGCTCAGCTCGTGTTCGGCTCGTTTCGAGTTCAAAAAGTGTGTTCGTGTTCGGTTTGTTTGCTTAACGAGTCGAACACGAGCTGTTCACGAACAAAAAGTCATTTTAACAACCCTCATCATGTAACCATAAGACAATAAGAGTTTGAGCAAAATTTAAAAATTATTATTTATATTAAAAGATCATTTGAATATAATTTAATAATTTTCATTTTTTTTTTCTTAATCAATATTTTAATTGATTATAAATCTTTGCAGCCTTGTAGTCAATTAGATTTTTTTTAAAATACTATTTAATATATAAATTTGATGAGTAGTATTTCGAGCCAAAATGAGCCGAACACGAACGAACACANCTTTAAAAATTATTATTTAAATTAAAAGATCATTTGAATATAATTTAATAATTTTCATTTTTTTTTCTTAATCAATATTTTAATTGATTATAAATCTTTGCAGCCTTGTAGTCAATTAGATTTTTTTAAAAATACTATTTAATATATAAATTTGATGAGTAGTATTTCGAGCCAAAATGAGCCGAACACGAACGAACACATCTTAGTTCGTGTTCGGCCCGTTAACTTATCAAACGAAATTAACGAGCCGAACAAGAGCTTCTTAACGAGCCGAACACGAGCTGTTCACGAACAACGAGCCGTTCTGACACCCCTAAATAAAACATAGTTTTCTTTAGCAACCTATTTGAAGTCAATTCGATTATGATGAGTTTCTAGTAGATTGTTTGTAATAAAATCCTGCATTGTATGAGAGAAATTACATCTCTAAGTCCTATCTAATAAATAGATTCTGTCATAAAATCCTGCACTTTGTGGGAAAAATTGCATCGCCCAATCCTAATTTTGAGTCCAAATCCTCCCTCACTTCTGTATAGCTCTCTTTTAGCCCTCCAAGCTCCTAAAGTTGAAATCCAATCTTNAGAGCTTCTTAACGAGCCGAACACGAGCCGTTCACGAACAACAAGCCGTTCTGACACCCCTAAATAAAACATAGTTTTCTTTAGCAACCTATTTGAAGTCAATTTGATTATGAGGAGTTTTTAGTTGATTGTTTGTCATAAAATCCTGCATTGTATGAGAGAAATTACATCTCTAAATCCTATCTAAAAAATAGATTGTCTGTCATAAAATCCTGCACTTTGTGGGAAAAATTGCATCGCCCAATCCTAATTTTGTGTCCAAATCCTCCCTCACTTCTGTATAGCTCTCTTTTAGCCCTCCAAGCTCCTAAAGTTGAAATCCAATCTTNACAAGATCATTCAATTCTGACATCATTAAGAGTGTCAAATGTCCATCAAGCATCGTTTGATTGATGAGAGTGTATTAGATTTATGTTTTATTTACAATTTAGATTTTATAAATAGAGCCCCAAACTCCTCATGAGAGAAGAGAGAGAGACTCAAAGCAAGATAGAGAGTAGAGTTTAGATAAGGGAGCTGCAGTTCAACCTCATGCATTGGCGTCTCTGGTCGGTGACGTCTTCTGACCCTAGCTGACTCTCGGTCGCCGCCGTCGTCAACGTCATCCAGCCACCACAACCAACACCCTCTGGTTTCCGCTATCATCTTCTACCGCAAATGCAATATTTAGCCGCAGATGACGCCCTCTAGCCGCCGTAGCCACCGTCTTCGAGATGTCGTCGTCTTTCAGCCACCACCATTTCGAACCGTCGTTTTTGCCTTATGTCTGCCGCCGTCTCCGACCGCATCTGCCCTTCGGTCGTCACCTCCTTTGGGCCTTCTCCACCCTTCACTCGCTGCCATCTCTGGCCACCACTGCCTCCTTTCGACTATTGTCGCCTTCCGGCCACCACCATGATCAGAAGCCACCAATACCCCCTGCTCCCTACTACGGGATCATTCATGCAAAGACGTTTGTAATCCAACAAATTGTGTAACCCTTTCGTGCCCATGTGATAAAGGGTTGTACCTGTAATCGTCAACTCATATTAGAACATTTTAATTGGGTAAGGTCCCGTGATTTTTTCTCTTTTTGAGTTTTTCACATAAAAACTTTTGGTATCACTTCTGATTTCTTACTTCTATTTGAGCGTGTGTTGGGTTCTGTAGTACACTAAGACAATAATCCTTTCCTTGTCATCGTGAATTTTCTAGCATGTATCAGCGTTTTAATCAAGTCGATATAAATAAAATTTTTTCAATTTAGTTTTAATCATTTTTTTATTATTTTAATTAATAATATAAGAAATAATTTAATTTTAAACTAATTTTTAATCATATTTTATTTAAACTAACTATACTTTTNAGTGCTTATCCGAGAAGTGGTCTGTTTGCACGGGGTGCCAGAATTGATTGTATCGGATAGGGACAAAGTGTTCCTCAGCCACTTATGGAATGAGCTATTTAGGCTGCAAGAGATTGTCCTTAAAAGGAGCATCGTATATCATTCCGAGACCGATGGGCAGACGAAGGTGGTCAATAAGAGTGTAGAGACATACTTACTTTGTTTTGTATACGATACGCTGAAGTTATGAGCTAAGTGAGTTGCATGAGCAGAATATTAGTATAATATTTTGTATCACACCGCAACATAGACAAACCCTTTCAAGATATCGTATAGATGGGATCCTCATCACTTGATACATTATGGGCATAGTACCATGCTGATATTCCGCGTCGATCAGTAATTGGAGAAGATGGATACTGACAGAGTTCAAAGTGCATTTACTGATAGCTCAACAAATCATGAAAAGGAAGGTGGACGAACACAGGAGAGAGATGCAATTTGAACTAGGAGATATGGTCTACTTGAAATTGAGACCCTATCGACAGAAGACTTTGGCCAGGAGGAGAAGCAAAAAATTGTCATCGCGATACTTTGGGCCTCACGAGGTGATGCCACACATCAGGTTAGTGGCCAACCGTTTGAAGTTATCACCATCGTTTGTATTACACCTGGTTTTCCATGTATCACAGTTGAGACATACGATTGAAGATCATTCACCCTTGTCTACAGTACCACCGACACTGACGGGGGACTTGGAAGTAATTCAAGAGCCACTAGAGATCAAAGGAGTGTACCGAGGAATAGGGAGAGCAAAGGAAGCATTGGTTAAGTGGAAAGGGTTGCTAGACTATGAGACAACATGAGCGTCATACGAGGTGATCCACAAGTAGTTTTCATCCTTTCACCTTGAGGACAAGGTACGTTTTTGGGAGGGGAGTATTGTTACGCCCATAACAGGTAGAAGGGGATCGTTCCCGTCTGGATCGGTCAACCACCATCCAGCCGACCCGCTCTTTCAACAGGTGGGCTGGTCCACGTCAATTGAAGAGGTCGAGCGACCTCTTACAGCATCAGAAGAGAGGGTCCACTAGGACCCTAATTACATACTCAAGGAGGAGAAATTGAACGAATTGGGAGGGAAAGTTTGTAAGTAATGTTTTCAAATATTATGAGGGGATTCTATTAATGGGAGGAACCTAAGGCTTTGTTTTTTCTTATGAATTATTTCATGGTTGTGTTTTTCTTCTTTTGGTGTTGTTCCTAGTGACGTCTTGGGTGTGGGAGAGCCAATCTACCTCTTGAAAGTAGATCATCTTTGTATCTTGCTTGTTTTTTTTCTTTAATTGTTTTAAGAGCGATCCTTATTTGTGCTTTTCCACATATTATTGCGATTTCTTTGTGGTTTGTTTGCTGATTTTGGTGTCGAAGGATATCAGAAGTGCAAGATATTTTAGGAATAACATTCTATAAACTCGAGGTTAGAACTTGTTGAATGTGATTCTGAGGGTACTCGAGGCGCCCGTGCCACAAATATGGGACATACTAAAAATATATGAGAGCTAGGTCTGAGTTAAGTCAGTGTCCGTGGAAGGAAGTTGAATTGGGTACAGTCCTTGAATGTGAGGTCCTTCAAGGAGAACTTTGTTGGTCTGGACATTAATTGAGTAATTGTTAGCAGTAAAAATAATAATGCAAGAATTTTGAGTAGTTAACTTATGAACTGAAAGTAAGTTCTATGCTAAATTAGGAACATGATGAATATTTGATTGCATAAGCTTACGAGTTGGAGTAGGAAGCATTCCTTGACCAATATGAGCAATAGGAAGTTGTTGACCATTTCCTATTGATATAGAATTGTCACATTTGTAGTCTTGAATGTTGTGAAGTTGATGTGAGTTGACGATAAGATGCTGCATCGCGTCGCAGTCGAAGATCCACTGCCAGTCTAAATTGGTCATTGAATCTGAAATAAGAGCAGTAGGGGGATGATAGTTGTGATCATGTCTGTGCCAACATTTAAATGCTAAGTGCCCAAC
>JXCR01137083.1:64150-77379 GCA_002079205.1 Phalaenopsis hybrid cultivar
TATATATATATATATATATATATGTAGATAACATTACATTAAGAATATCATTAATGTTAATTTTTATAAATTGAAATAAACATTTTTCATGCGTATGTGATGATGAAATGAGAGAATTTTTATATATACATTTATAACAATTTGATGTCATAAATCTATGCATGAAAATGTGTATAATAGTGATTTTTTTATGTGATTAAAAAGTAACTGTTGTGCACCTAAATATGAAATCTTAGATGTTAGATATGTAAATTTCTCGGGTAAAAGACAAGTTTTCTGATCTTACCATGGTTTTTCCTTTGGACTATTTCAGCTCATGTTGAAAGAGCGAGAGAGCTAAGTTAGGATTTTATAGGTTTTGGGATTGAAATAACCTCATGTAAAGAGTCAATTGATTATTTTATCATATAGTATAAATTTTTAGATTACTTGATTGAAATTTGAAAAAAAAACTTCAAATGCTTCATTTTAAGATAATTTTGAATGACTATTAGACAAGCTTCTTGATCCAAAGCATTTTTAAAAAAAATGAAATCTATTATTAGCATGTATATGTTTAAAAATATAAATCAAGCATACTTATATAAATATAGAGAAATATATATAGCAATTCCAAATCATATTCATCATTTCATGGAAGAAAATATAAATAAAAATGTTTATGTGCACTATATTTTTGTTTGTACACATGTTCATGCCGAGAGAGAGAGAGAGAGAGAGAGAGGAGTCCTTTTACTCCAAAATAAAAATAGTAAACAAATTAAAATTTGAATGTTCACTTTATTTTTTTTATATAAAAATATTGACAAATGATTTTATAAATTTAAATAAATAAATAATTGAATGAATTTAAACTTTGTTTGAATTTATATAAATAAACTAGTTTAAACCAAGTAAATAGAATAATATATAAGTATAGTTAATTTTTTTATGGAATCAAATAACGTAAATAAATATCAACATAAAGTTCATTGAAATGGATAAGTTCACAACATTTCACATTTTTATTTTTGAACGCTAACAAACGAGTTAGATTATGTTCAAATGTGGCTCATTTAAACTTCGAGTTTTAAGAAAATGTTTAAATTCATTTATTTATTAATTTGAACAAAATCATGGAGCATTAATCAAAACAATTTTAAGTTATTCATCAAATATATATATATATATATATATATATATATATATATATATANAATTATCCGGAATTATGGTTATTAGAAATAACAAAAGTTACATTGAAAGCATCTTTTGCTTCTTAAACACGGTCGAAAAGGACTGCAAATGTTAAATTGAAATATAGGTTGACCAAATGAAAATAAGAAAAAAAAAGATTCCAAATGGATTAAATTAATTAATAGCTAGTAAGCTTTTAAATAGGAATCAAAAGGTCTAAGATTGTTCGTGAAACTTTTATATTGATGCACCAAAAATTATGATTAATGTAAGGGTACGAGGGGGTTAATGCAAATTTGTGAGTTTGTTTGGGCCCAATTCGATAAATAACATATGAGCTAAACATTTCTATTTGTGAGCTAATTAGTGAAGGTTGAGCTATCTTAGCTCATAAACTCATGAGTTGATTTTCTTAAATAAGATTAGTATAAAAATAGAATGCAAGTGAAAAAAATACAAAATTGTTTAAATATTTAAAATTATTATTCTTTTAATATTTTTTTAATTACTTCTCATTTACACCTTTTGTGTGAAGTCTATTAAAATATAAAGCCTTGCTTTATTTATTTATTTATTTATTCATTTTTTGAAAAACTTCAATAATTGAATGGTCTTATTTTTAAATCCAGAGCCTAATATAATATTTGCAGATAAAAATGGCTTCAATTTTATAAATTATTTAAAAATTAGGTTGGGATTATTAAAATTAAATTCTGACGGTTTAAAATTTAATCACAGTCAAAATCCGCATGAATAAAAAATTGAATAGGTGTCCACTCAACAGTGTTTGATAATGAAACTTTGTTTTTAAATAAATGTAAAATACGATTTAATTAAGTATATGAAAATTTACATACATGGCACATAATTCTTCTCTATTTACATATCTACTATATCTGAATTTCAGTATTTACAATTACCACACTTTGAAGTCTTAATCCTATGCATGAAAAATATGTATTTTATTTTTTTGAAAATTAATAATTATGGCAATTTTTATGTGGTGTTAATAATTTGAATATTATTGTTGAATCCTAAATTGTCCTTTGCTCCAAGAGTTGGAAACGGAGGGATGAAGAAGAGTGAGTAGTATAAACCTAGAATTCACTGTTGAGAGAAAACTGGGAGAGATCCCCTTGTTCGTATTTTTATCTCCTATTTATAGATGCGTGTTTTATGCAGTTACAATGTTATGGAAAATTTTCTTAAGTCATTTGATGTTTGAATCGATCGTATAGATTTTATATTATATCTACATTACAATTTGAATTCTAATGTGGTGGTAATTATGTGGTTGATTTGCATGAATTCAACCAACTGAGGTGATCGACTGATGGCGATTGTGCTTTGTGTCAGTTGGCTGAGGAGTCCAATAGAGTGGCGATCTCATCCACCGCGATAAAAGTGGGTTGGTCAATTGGCCACGATCAAAGGTTCCCACCTGCGCTCTAGTCGGTTGGGACGATAGCCGTGGTTTGCCTTTAAGATCTTTCGTCATAGATATGTCGATTGATTCTTGATCATGCGGTTAGTTGTAAAGCAATTGGACGTCTCAATCGTCTGGTTGTCATTTACGTCATTCGATTGTTTTGAGATTCATGCCGACAGCTTTGATGTATACAATTATGCATATAAATTTAAAAAGTTCAAGTGTTAATGTACATCCAAAAATATATTTTCAAGTTACCAGAAAAGCTCAAATGATAAATAGGTTTTTGGGCCAAATAGGACAAGTCCACTATCACAGGCCTGAAGCAGACTACATTTGTCAACCATCAGACTATATAAGCCAATCACGTCTATCAAAGTCAGAGCTACATGGATTTCCTCTTAGAAAGACTTAGCGAGCTCCTCCGACGAGCAAGTTGGAATTCATGAGAGCTCCTTTACTGAGCTCACCCATACTCATCGAGCTCTTCTGACTCATCGAGTTCCTCCACCAAGCTGAAAAACACTTATCAAGCTACGCCATCATTTTTTTCGGGCTTCAAGGTTGCCCCAGAGGCAAAGCTAAAAAAATACTCATCAATGACCATGCCCATTTATGAGTTGTGTGACACCCATGACGATATGTCTTCAACGAAAACACTCAACTGTCTTTGCACAATACTGCTTACAATGTACTAATTCGTTATTTCTCTTTCGTAATGCAACCTTACAAGATTAAGGATTCTCTATAAGATGGTATAAATAGACGGGTCTTTAATTCTTTAAGTGGGATCGATTGATCATTAGGTACGATATATAACCCGAAATCCTTCATTTATTTCCGCCTCCATCAATTATCTCACAAGATCACTCCCGAATTATATGAGTTCATGAACTCTAAGAGATAATAAGTCCTACAAGAGCTCAACAATTAAGTATGTAAATACATAAAATTTTGTGGTGTACGTGTTCACTAAAAAAATAAATACAATCATAAAAAAAAAACCATATTTTGATCGATTTGGGTCACCTAAATTTTTCCAATGAATTAGGTGGACGCGGTCAAGCNCTGTAAAGAGTCAATTGATTATTTTATCATATAGTATAAATTTTTAGATTCAAACTTGATTGAAGTTTGAAATAAAATTCAAATGCTTCATTTTAAGATAATTTTGAATGAGTATTAGACAAGCTTCTTGATCCAAAGCATTTAAAAAAAATGAAATCTATTATATGCATAGATATGTATAAAAATATGAATCAAGTATATTTATATAAATATAGAGAAATATGTATGCATATGCAAATCCAAATCATATTCATCATTTCATAGAAAAAAATATAAATCAAAATGTTTATGTGCACTATATTTTTGTTTGTACACATGTTCATGCCTAGAGAGAGAGAGAGGAGTCCTTTTACTCCAAAATAAAACTAGTACACAAATTAAAATTTGAATGTTCACTTTATCTTTTATATAAAAATATTAACAAATGATTTTACAAATTTAAATAAATAAATAATTGAATGAATTTAAACTTTGTTTGAATTTATATAAATAAACAAGTTCAAACCAAGTAAATAGAATAATATATAAGTATAGTTAATTTTTTTATGGAATCAAATAACGTAAATAAATATCAACATAAAGTTCATTGAAATTGATAAGTTCACAACATTTCACATTTTTATTTTTGAACGCTAACAAACGAGTTGGATTATGTTCAAATGTGGCTCAATTAAACTTCGAGTTTTAAGAAAATGTTCAAATTCATTTATTTATTAATTTGAACAAAATCATGGAGCATTAATCAAGACAAATTTGAGTTATTCATCAAGTGCATTTGTTCATTTATAACCCTGTGTGTGTGTGTGTGCGCGCGCGCGCGCGCGTGCGTGTGTTAGCTTGACAAAACTTTGATTCTAAATAATTATCCGGAATTATGGTCATTAGAAATAAAAGAAATTACATTGAAAGCATCTTTTGCATCTTAAATACGGTCGAAAAGGACTTCAAATGTTAAATTGAAATATAGGTTGGACCTAATGAAAATAGAAAAAAAATATATTCCAAATTTATTAAATTAATTAATAGCTAGTAAGCTTTTAAATAGGAATCAAAAGGTCTAAGCTTGTTCGTGAAACTTTTATATTGATGCACGAAAAATTATGATTAATGTAAGGGTGTGAGGGGGTTGATTCAAATTTGTGAGTTTGTTTGGGCTCAATTCGATAAATAACATATGAGCTAAACATTTCAATTTGTGAGCTAATTAGTGAAGGTTGAGCTATCTTAGCTCATAAGCTCATGAGTTGATTTTCTTAAATAATATTAGTATGAAAATAGAATGCAAGTGAAAAAAAATACAAAATTGTTTAAATATTTTAAAATTATTATTCTTATAATATATTTTTTAATTACTTCTCATTTACACCTTTTGTGTGAAGTCTATTAAAATATAAAGCCTTGCTTTATTTATTTATTTATTTATTCATTTTTTGAAACTTCAATAATTGAATGGTCTTACCGCATTCTAAAAAATAAAAATGCCCGCATTTTTAAATCCAGAGCCTAATATAATATTTGCAGATAAAAATGGCTTCAATTTTATAAATTATTTTAAAAATTAGGTTGGGATTATTAAAACTAAATTCTGACGGTTTAAAATATAATCACCGTCAAAATCCACACGAATAAAAAATTGAATAGGTGTCCACTCACCAGTGTTTGATAATGAAACTTTGTTTTTAAATAAATGTAAAATACGATTTAATTAAGTATATGAAAATTACATACATGTCACATAATTCTTCTCTATTTACATATCTACCATATCTGAATTTCAGTATTTACAATTACGACACTTTGAAGTCTTAATCCTATGCATGAAAAATATGTATTTTATTTTTTTTGAAAATTAATAATTATGGCAATTTTTATGTGGTGTTAATAATTTGAACATTATTGTCCCAAGAGTTGGAAACGGAGGGATGAAGAAGAGTGAGTAGTATAAAGCTAGAATTCACTGTTGAGAGAAAACTGGGAGAGATCCTCTTGTTCGTATTTTTATCTTATATTTATAGATCCGTGTTTTATGCAGTTGCAGTGTTATGGAAAATTTACTTAAGTCATTTGATGTTCGAATCAATCATATTGATTTTATATTATATCTGCATTACAATTTGAATTCTAATATGGTGGTAATTCTGTGGCTGATTTGCATGAATTCAACCAACTGAGGCGATCGACTGAGTGGCGATTGTGCTTTGTGTCGGTTGGCTGAGGAGTCCAATAGAGTCGGGATCTCATTCAACGCGGTAAAAGTGGGTTGACCAATTTACCACGATCAAAGATTCCTTCCAGCGCTCTAGTCGGTTGGGACCATAGCTGTGGTCTGTCTTTAAGATTTTTCGTCATAGATATATCGATTGATTCTTGATCATGCGGTTAGTTGTAGAGCAATTGGACGTCTCAATCGCCTAGTTGTCATTTACGTCATTTGATTGCTTTGAGATTCATGCCGACAGTTTTGATGTGTACAATTATGCATATAAATTTAAAAAGTTCAAGCGTCAATGTACATCCAAAAATAGATTTTCAAGTTACCAGAAAAGCTCAAACGATAAATAGGTTTTTGGGCCAAATAGAACAAGTCCACTATCACAGGGTTGAAGCAGACTACATTTGTCGACCATCAGACTATATAAGCCAATCACGTCTATCAAAGTCAGACCTACATGGATTTCCTCTTAGAAAGACTTAACGAGCTCCTCCAGTGAGCAAGTTTGAATTCATGAGAGCTCCTTTACTGAGCTCACCCATACTCATCGAGCTCTTCTGACTCATCGAGTTCCTCCACCAAGCTGAAAAACACTTATCAAGCTACGCCATCATTTTTTTCGGGCTTCAAGGTTGCCCCAGAGGCAAAGCTAAAAAAATACTCATCAATGACCATGCCCATTTATGAGTTGTGTGACACCCATGACGATATCTCTTCAACTAAAACACTCAACTGTCTTTGCACAATACTGCTCATAATGTACTAATTCATTATTTCTCTTCCTTAATGCAACCTTACAAGATTAAGGATTCTCTATAAGATGGTATATATAGACGGGTCTTTAATTCTTTATGTGGGATCGATTGATCATTAGGTACGATATATAACCCGAAATCCTCCATTTATTTCCGCCTCCATCAATTACCTCACAAGATCACTCCTGAGTCATATGAGTTCATGAACTCTAAGAGATACTAATTCCTACAAGAGTTCAACAATTAAGTATGTAAATACATAAAATTTTGTGGTGTACGTGTTCACTAAATAAATAAATACAATCATAAAAAAAAACCATATTTTGATCGATTTGGGTCACCTAAATTTTTCCAATGAATTAGGTGGACGCGGTCAAGCGCGTGGCAGACGCCAACAACGGTCAAAAACTCGGCGAGGAATAGTCTCTTCTAAACGAGCAAAAGTCGTCTCTTGCCGGTCAAAATATCGCGTTTAGTTGACCGAGTGCGCGGCGAAAGGAGGTTGAATATGCGGCAGTACCCCGATGAGAAGAGAAAAATCGTCAGCTGCGGGCGGTGGGAAAGCTTTATGCAGTGATTCGGCGGCTGATATTTTCCTCACCTAACCTTAAGAGATAATTAAATAAATAAACTTTATTTTATTTTAAAATTAATTATCAGACCGTAAGCACCACTCACAACTGCTATAAAAATGCAGACATTGATTAATACATTAGTTAGTGATTAATAATCATGATTAATATAATGAACCCACTAAGTACTTGGATGAATTTAATTAGTAAATTTATTTCTTTTTAAATAATCCCTAATATTTTAGAAATATAAAGACTAGTTTTATATAAAGTGCACAATTGAAGATGGTATATATACAATATTGATATATCATTAGAAAATCCATCTAATAAAACATATTTTGATACAAGTCTCAAATTATAAGTTTTTAAATAAATTCTCGGTTCATTCGTTCGTCGATTTCAATGAATTGAAGATCAGACTAAACATCTATCAAAGAGAGTCATTATCCTTATTTGCTACATGAGTCTATTTCTTAGTGCAACTATAGAAGTTAGCAATGGTGTTGACATCAGGTGGATCCATAGGTGCTGACACTTAGCATCATTGTTTGTATTAACAATAAATGTTAACCTTAGTATCAACAATAGGTGTCAAGACTATTTGATCGCTTTCATTTGATCACTATTACTGATTATTTTTGATATATTGTCATCATCTGATATTCATTGTTTGATCACCAATGTTACATTGTCGTCATCAAACCATTGTCTCATTATTATCATTCGAGAACTATTATTTTCATCATCTAATTATTTACTATTATTATCAAATTAATTACTATTGTCTAACCATCATTGTCTATCACCATCATTGCTTGGGTATGACATCTGATAAACGATGTTAGCTAGTTATTATCGTATCATCATTTTTTTGACTACCATCTTAAGATCATCATTATGTGATCCTTAATATCTATCACATTAATAAACCTCTATCATCTGACTATCATCACTTAGCAACCATTGACCGTTATCAACTGGCACTAGTGACCATTACCACCCCATAGTTGACTGACATTGATGCCCTTCATATCACACTATTTTTTTTTATATTTTAACTTTTCATAGGAAGCTAAGTCAACAATACTATATCATAAACATGCCTTATGAGGAAACGAAGAAATTTGTTTTTTTTTTTTTGCCAAAATACTAAAATATTGCATCTAATCATCCATATAGATTAATTAATTGATCTTATATCATTTATTCAGCATATAAGTATCATAATAATGCTAATTAAAATTGAATGATTGTAGATTGGTTGACCCATTAGTTTTGACTATAAGCAAACAAAAAGATGTAATTATTTGGAAGTTTTCAATCACACTTTAATGTGCTGCATTTGATTTCATCCATTTTCGGATCGGACCACTTCTCAAGTCATTAATGGATTTCTTCTGCACTTTTGACCATAAATTAGGGTTTGAAAGTTTTCAATCTAAATCTTGCATCACGATTCGTGCCTGTTCCATGATTTTTTTAATAATAATAATTAGCTCAAATAACTTAAATTTAATAATTTAATTTGCCAATGTAATAATAATAATAACAATATTTATTATTATAATTTAAGGATTTACAAAAGTTTACTGTAATACATATATTTGATCAAATGAAGTTACCGAATATGCGCTAAGATGACATATAATCAATAAATAAAGTTTTGATTAATTTTAAAACTATTTTTGTAGCTATCAGTTAAAAAAATATATTTTAAAATTATGATGTTTTTTGTAATTTATTTTACATGTAAAAATAAATTTATGTTAGACGAGAAAACTCCAAAAAATGTTTTCTAAGTCCACGCTCTCAAGAAAGAACAAGTGTTCTTCTTAAAAAAATATAATTTTGCATGCTTTCCGGGGATAAAAATTCAATATTCTATTTTTTCTTCGCTTGATTCTCATGAATTGCATGAAATGAAATGCGTAATTTTTTTTTTTATTATTTAAAAATGAAATTTTTAGTGAGGCATAGTAATTGAAATTGCACCGGTCTTTTTTTTTTTTTTGACTGGCCTCATGTTCGGCTCTTTTGTATTTCGAGCTCTAAAAATTTGTTCATCTTTAGTTTGTTTGCTTAGTAAGTCGAACACGAGTTGTTCAGGAAGAAAAAATCATTTTGACATCCATAATCACGCAACCTTAGGATGTTGAGGGTACGGGTGAGATTTAAATCTTTTTATTTATATTAAAAATAGAATTTTATTTATTCCTTTTTTTATTTTTTATTAATAATTTTAAGTGTATGTAAATCTTTGAAAATTTGTAAACAATTTAATTATTTAAAAATAATACTGATCAAAAAAAAAAAAATATATATATATATATATATATATATATATATATATATATATATAATGCGTGCCAGAAAATTCGCGGCGGTAGAGTAACGGATTATCGTCTTAGCGTTGTACGAGAATTTTGCACATACTCAGATTAACAAGAAAAAAACTGTGACTATTCCAGAAGTTTTTACGTGGAAAGCCCGTAAAGGGAATAACCACAAGGACTAACCCAGTTGCGAAAATCTACTATTGATTGATCATTACAGAAAACCCTTATCCCACTGACGGGATATGATAACTATATTTTTCAGATTACGACGTTGACTGACAGTTTTTAGTTGGTGGTGATCGATGACAGTTGATGGATGTCAACAACAATTTGTGATGGTCTTTGGTGGTCAGCGATGGTCGACTGCGGTTGGCGGCGGTCGACAACGGAGGTCGGCGGTGTTCGACGACGATCGGTGGTGATGCTGAACTACAACTTCTCCTCCATGTCTCAGACTCTCTCTTCAGACTTCAGCCCCCCCTCACAAGAGGGCTGTGTCTTTATTTTTAGTTTTCTAGGTGTAATTAATGCAGGAATATGAATCATTTTGATTAGATGACCCGAAGAGCTTCCNTTGCTTAGTAAGTCGAACACGAGTTGTTCAGGAAGAAAAAATCATTTTGACATCCATAATCACGCAACCTTAGGATGTTGAGGGTACGGGTGAGATTTAAATCTTTTTATTTATATTAAAAATAGAATTTTATTTATTCCTTTTTTTATTTTTTATTAATAATTTTAAGTGTATGTAAATCTTTGAAAATTTGTAAACAATTTAATTATTTAAAAATAATACTGATCAAAAAAAAAAAAATATATATATATATATATATATATATATATATATATATATATATAATGCGTGCCAGAAAATTCACAGCAGTGGAGTAATGAATTATAGTCTTAGTGTTGTATGAGAAATCTGCACACATTAAGATGAAAAGAAAAAAAAAACAATGACTACTCCAGAAGTTTTTACGTGGAAAGCCCATAAATGAAAAAAATTATGGGGTCTTACCAAGTTACAAAAATCCACTATTGATTGATGATTACGAAAATTCATTCTCTCATAGACGGAAAATAGTAACTATATTTTTCAAATTACGCGTTGACTAACAACGTCTAGTTGGTGGAGATCGATGACAGTTGACAGAGCTCGACAACGATCAGTGATGGTCTTCGGCAGTTGGTGCTGGTCGACTCCGATCGGCGGTGGTCGACGATGGAGGTCGGCGATGATGTTGAACTACAGCTTCTCCTCAAGGTCTCAAGCTCTCTCTTCAAATTTCAACACCCCCCCCCCTCATGAGAGAGATGAGATTCTATTTATAGTGTTATGAGTGCAATTAATGCAGGAATACAAATCATTTTGATCGGACAATCCAGAGAACTTTCCTTGATCATACAACGTTTACTAGACATTTGAGCGCCTTAATGATGTTAGAATTGAGTGATCTTGGGCTCGTTGGATTCGTCTTGTCGAACCACTTGATTCGAGTATCAACTTGTCATATTCGACAACCCTTTGATCTTTCAAATGTGTCCGAAAATCATTTAAGTGTGGTTCAATAACTTGACCTGGGCTTGATTTCTCGGATTGAACTAGTTTTCATATCATTAGGTCTATCTCATCAAGTCGGTCAGTTTAATTATAAGTTTGGTGAAATTGGACTTCTGGATGATTTTTTATCAAGATTTTAATGTTTTATGCTTAAAATATCGTCTCGAGATTCATGTCATGCCTCGAGATTCGTGTCAAATGATGAAAATTTGTTGGTGAAATGATAATGTATATATATATATAATTTAATTATTTCAAGTCAAAATGAGCCGAATGCAAATAAAGATTGCCGAACACGAACGAACAAATCTTTGTTCGGGTTTGGCTCGTTTATATATCGAGTGCAAAAAATTTATTTGTGTTCAATATATTTGCTTAACGAACGAATCAAATACAAACTACTTAACAACGAGCATTTTAACAGCTCTTAGTTTTATGCTTTTCCTTTATAGGTCATCATTTTCATCATAAAACATTACAAGTCTCACCACCATTTTATAAAATTTTCTTTTCAAGACAAAAGAATACTTTTCTATCATAAAATAGACTTCAATCATCCAACTTGAATTATACTCATAACATATTAAATTATATTTTGATAGTTTATAAATATTAAATAGATTTTAAACAAATGTAATAAAACTAATTGATTAAATAAATGTGTGTGTGTGTGTGTCTATATATATAATATGTGTCGCGTATTTTAGTCTATTGGTTGTCATCCGCGGTATAAGACCTCTCAGGTTTGGTGTTTGAATCTCTTCTGACATAATTGACTTTAAGAATATGGTGCTAGAATTAATTGGAGGAAGGTATAATAGATAGGGCTTTATATATATACCCTTTAAATATATATATTACGCGTGTTCATCATTTTATTATTAATTTAATAAAAAAGCATATAATTTTTACGGCCACTTGCGGTTGAAGTCCGCAAGAATTGTAAGGACGTTAAGCTCAGAATGTAAATAATATTTTCCTATATAAAAGAGAGAGAGAGAGAGAGGCCCGGCATTGGACGAGGAGACGGTGAACAAACCCTAGCCCGTACCTTCCCGATTCTCAAATCGGGAAATTCGATCGCAGAAATCGATTCGAGGGCCCAACCCTAATTCGCAATTTGTTTTTTAGCTTGATCCGTTGCTGTTACCTTTTTCATTTGATAATTGATGGAGCTATTTATGCGTTGATTCCTGCCGTCTAGAAGAAAGAGAGAGAGCGAAGGGGGGGAGAGGAAAATTGGATTCCAGAGATCTCTGCGTTTGTTCACGCTACTTCGATTCAACGCTGCTTTGGATTTTTTTTAAATTTTTCATGGGAGAGAAGGTGAGCGCCCATGTTCCTCTCTGTAAATTCCGCGTTCTTGCTGTCGTGGTTTGTCTGGTCAAGTTGTTCTTTTTTTCTTTTGTTTGTTTTTTAAGCTTTGTCTTCATGTCGGGTTACAATTCTTTTTTCGTGATTTGGGCTTGTTCTTGTTGATCAGTGTTGGGAATGGAGTTTTTTTATCTTAGGTTTTGGCAAATTTTTCCTTTTTTTATAGATTTTTGAAGGATTGCCTACTTGGGATAAAATTTCAATGCTTTTGATGGCCAGGTTCATTGCCTTCCGATCTTGGATTTGGTTATTAGTCTATTAAGTTTTATATTTTGAGTTTATCTGTCTTATCCTCTTACTTTGGCGATAATTTAGGGTTGTTGTAGCACTATTAATAGAATAACACGATAGCTTCTCTCTATCCTTAATGAATTTGTTTTGTGTTTTTTTTTAGAAGTGAGAGGATATGATGGCTCTCGGCTTTCTCTCCAGAGAAGAAGACGATTTGTTTTTCGAACCCAGAGACGACTTATCGTCAGTTTTTGATTCTTGTCCTCCAAGCCCGGCTACTAGCGATGTTTCATTTCCAGAAGAGAATTCTGGTAAGTTGGTGAACAGCGATCTTTTCTACCAGGTGTGGATCAAGAGTCCTGGTAGCATACAGGAACGGAGAGCTAAGTTCAAGCAGATCATGGGCTTAGATCCGATGACTAGCCCTAATCCCGATTCCATTGTACAAGACAAAGAGCTAAGGGTGGATATCACAGCCACAGAGGGCATTGATAGGCTATCTTCGGATTCTG
>JXCR01137088.1:4650-24256 GCA_002079205.1 Phalaenopsis hybrid cultivar
ATAGGGGAATTTATCGGCCAATACATTGGTTTCGCAGACCAAACAAATGTCATAATTTTCTTTAGTTTATTTGATCGAGCCTCACCCTCAATTCTTGTGTTTATCCTTCGGGATAGATATAGGATTTGAGGTAAAGCGCTCTTTCATCTAAACTATGAAAATTATGAAGTCAGTTTGACTTCATCTTTTTTCAAAACCCAACTTTTTTTAAACGTCCTTCCGAAGCGGGCAACGGGATTTCAATTCCGATGACCGACAACTTCTTACAGGCAAAACCCCATACCAAATATAGTGCCGACAGAGGTTTAGTTTTGGTAAGGGTATCTTAAGCATGTGTATTTTTGGAAATAAGATCCCTTAATTTGGGGGAATTTTGGTCCATGGATCATCTAGCTTTGGTTAGATGGGTTTTGGCTTAGTCTTAGGGTCTAACTAATGGCTAAGATGGAGTTAATTTGATGACTTTGGGGTAGTTAGACCATCTTTAATGCATGGGTTCAATGTGGGTTCAAGTAATTAAAGCTTGGGTTTGGGCTAGGTTAGCCATGTAAATTTACCCAATTGATTGATCAACATTGTGTAGATGATTGTTATGAAGATTTTAGCGAAGGTTTTAAGTGATTTTGAGTTCAATTGGTAGGTCAAGTTGAGGGATTTTTTAAATTTGGCCAATTTGGGCATGTTGGGTTAGACATTTGGGCTAACCTTGGGCTAAGTCCAAATTGAATGGTCCACATGATCAAGAGAGATGTTTTGAAGATTTTTCATGAAGGGATAAAGTGGAAATTTTTGGGTTAAGGCCCTCAATTTGGTGAGATTTTGGGACATGGTCAATTTGGGGAAAATTTGGGGCTTTTTGGACTTAGGTTGAAATCAAATGAAATTAAGGCCTCACCAAGGTCAATTAATGGCCAATTTTGATGTATGAGGATGTTATGAAGATTTTTATAACATAAATTGTGGCCAATTGAGAGGATTATGGGTTCAATTTGGTGGAACCAAGTCATAGGGCAAAAATTGGGTTTTTGGTTTAGCTCAAAATTGGGTTCAAATCATAGACCAATTGAGCTTATATTTGGTCTAGATTGGTCACATCAAGGGTGAATTTAAGTTTAGAATTGAAATTAGGGTAAATTGAGACCAATTGGATAGACATTTGAGGTGATTTGGGGAAAATATGGGCCTTTAAAGGGTAATTTGGGGGTTTTGGTCAAAGATGGTCAAATTGGCCAAATTGAGTCATGTGATAGTTGCAAAAAATGAAATTGGGATTATTTGGGAGGTTTTGGGAATTTTTTGGAATTTTTGGAATTTTGGGGTAAGGAGGGGTATTTTGGTAATTTTGGCCAATTTTGGTGATTTTGGGTAGTTTGGGTTTTTTCAAGGTGTTTGAAATGATTTTTGAACCAATTTGGGTATTTTGGGTAGATTTGGAAATTTTGGCCAAATTTGGGGTTCCAAAGGTATCTAGGTAATTTTGGGGAATTTAGGGGCAAAAGGCTAGGTTGGGTGTCTTGGTAGAGTTGGAGTGCCAACCACCATCAATAAGCCATGGACCAATGGAAACCCCATTTTGGGTTCTCTATGTAGTGGTCTTAGCCAAACCCTAGCCTAGGGCTAGTGGGTTTAGGGGACCACCTACAGGAGTCTCCCAAAAGTATTAAGGGACCAGAGCCTAGAAATTTTGGGTTTAGGGTAGTGAGTGATTATGAGTGTAAGTGATTGCAAGTCAGTGCCTTAGCCCTAGAACAACACCCAGGGTCAACCCTAAGGTCAAGCAATCCTAAGGGCAACTCATCTTGAGTTCCCCCATAGTGACCCCACCTACTAAATGCTAGAGGTTAGGATCAATATGTGGAACTTCAAGTTCAATAAAGAAGAGCGTAGAATTTCTAATGGTGAGGGTTCCTTGTCTAGTTTTCTAAGAATAGTCAGTAGGAAAGTCCTATGGCTAGACCTTAGGCTACTAAAGGGGGAAAACTAAACCTCAACCAAAAGTGAGGTCAACAATTAGCTGGGCAGAAATATTACTGCTTTCTAGATGGATATACCGAGTATCATCAAATCTCGATTGCTCCCGAGGATCAAGAAAAAATAACATTTACAAGCCCTTATGGAACATTTGCTTTTCAGTATCCTCCCAACCTAGCCGCAGATTCAGTAAACAAGCATAGGATTAGTCAATGTTCTTTATACCTGGACCAAAGGGTAAAGAATAGGTATGCTACTATTTGGCACAATATAATTTGAACAAATTCACTTTATCCATTCAATATAATTTCTTGACAAGGAGAATGATGTTTTCTTATATATTGAATATCACATTCAAACCTTCATTAGTATAATTAATTATTTAATAGTTATTAAAATTACATATTTATTTCAATTGCCTATTAGTCACAGATAAGCAAATTGAACTTCGTTGTTGTGATTAAAGTATTGCTTTTCTAAAATCTTAGTTGGTAGTTCTAATCTTACTCGCTGTGGGATCGATATCTAGGACTTCATTAGAGCTCTATATTACTTGAGTGATATGTATACTTGTGTTGATAAGTGTGACTTTACAATTATTGAATATTTATTTCGTCCATATTTATCGAATCTATAACTGTTATTAAGGATTTGGTACGGTTGCTGAGGAAGTAAATCTTTTAACAGCAGTATTAAATACTTATATTTTTAAGCATATATAAAGTCGCGGTCAATACTTACGTAGAATCCCAACATAAATTGCTTCAATTTCTTATTCATAAAATACAAATCAAGTTTTTGGCATTGCTGCAAAGAGGAGTAAAATTTATTAATTTTACACAGCTATAATTTCAGGGATCATGTAGCTAATTTGATATTCAAATTAGCCACCACTTGTTAAGAGTTTGTGATAAATAGAGTGGCCTTCTCATATAATGCTGAAAGGTTGGATTTGGGCAATGCTTTGACTAAGCCAAAGCATTGGAGATGTGAGACTGGATCACAGATTTGAAGAAAGATGTCAACGAGTAAAAAGACCATTTTGCTACATTGGAAGAGTGGGTGGAGGCTAGTTCGTATGTGGCTTTTAGGATGAACTAACACCTGGATTAAGTGAGCTAATCTACTCCAAGTCCAATAAAGACCAAAACAACTTGATAACAAGTCATTCATTTATGGTGAGTGATTTGTCATTGACAAACTTCTTTGATACAGTTGCATCACGACATAAGACATTAGAAAAATTTTCCTTGATCTTTTTAACGGTGATAATTATATATATTTTTCATGTTTCCTAACTCATTTTTTGTAATTCTGTTTTGATTTATAAAAAAGATGAAAGCATTTTTCAATGTGTGCATGTCATCCTTTTAACTTTATTCTTTTTATTATAAATACTTGCATCGAGTAGTTGTTAGAGTGAGCTAAAACAACTGAAATGAATCAATTTTGGGTCGTTTTGCAAAGATGAAGGGCTAGCTGATGTATGTTTATAGAGGGATTATGCTACTGAGTGGTTCAAGTATTATACCTCACATGTCTAGCTGAATCACTTAGATTGTTGATACATCTAAAATATATAGTATTTTTATACACATTTTTATACCTATTTTTGAGATATTGTGTTGTAATGAAATATCTTTGTGTGTTTTTCTTTTAGGTACAATCAAATGGATGAAAAATGCTAAAAGGAGTGAAAAAAGGTCAAATTTGGAACAAAAAAGAAGAAAGATGCAAAAAATGAACGGGGGCACCTAAGCACCATAATTGGCGCCTGAGCACCAGAGGAGCAGCACCTAAGCGCCATGTACCCAGCGCTTAAGTGCAAGAAGTAGTTATAAGATGAATTATTTAATTTGAACAGATTTTTGAAGAGGTGTTTGAAGCAACCCTTGGTAAAAACGTGGGAAATAGCCCATGGACATGAAAATTCATTTAATTAACTTTTGAGGAGGCAACTTTTGGAAGATTCATTGAATGGAGACACCTTTTTAAAGAGGCACCAAGGCACCCCTTGGATTTTTATAAGAAAAGACTTAGATTTTCCATGATAGAAGGTCGACCACTCATAAAATTTATAGTCATCATCCATCTAAGTCGTCGCCGACCACCTCTCTTTTTATTTTGAGTGTAAGTTTGTATTGTGAGTAAAGGAAAAGAATTCAAAGAAACTTCAAGACATTTGGTGGAGAGGATTTGAGATAAGTGTTATCTTTGTGACTACACTTGGTTTTAATTTAGATTTCTTTTTTGTGTGCATGATTTCTACTTCTTAAACTCATGTTTGGCTATGTTTTTTCCATGAATTTTGAGTAGTTTTGTTTATTTTTTTCTTAAAATGATAAGTGATTAAGTGTTGAAAGAAAGTTGTACAAAGTATTAGGCTTCATTGTTGGAAGAAGTTGTGATGATTTGAAACCTTACACTTCATTTACTTCTTGATTTGGTTAATTAAGATGTTAATACCTGTTGTGAGAACATATGAGATCCGAGATGGTATTGTCTCAGTCAACAAATGGTTAGAATCATAAATTGATTTTATGGATTAGAATGCAGTTCATGGGTTGAGCGTAAATAAATAGGGAAATAAACTTTTCAAGGGTGTAGAATTAGAGGACTTTAGAGTGACACACTAAAGCCCCCAATTTGATTTACAATTTTAGGTTTTGATACAAGATGTTAGCCCCCAGGTGAAGAGAGAAGGGAGAAGTCTAGAGTGAGAGTTAGTATTTCCCTGCCTAGGCAGTCTTCAAGATTATTCAAACTATAGAATAACCAATGTTCTTTATAGCATCTCTAGTAAGGGTAACAAATATTATTGCTCATATTTGGCACAACACATTTAGAATACTTCCAAAATAGAATTTCTTTACTTATTATTGATTCATATAAGGAAAAAAATATTTTATTTATATCACATTCATCTTGCAAGTATTTAGTTAAGTTAATTAGTTGCTTACTTTATTTTCATAAACCAAAAAATTACAAAAAGAATAGAATTTGCATTTCTATTTTAGTATCTTAAGTTTAAGTACGAATATTTTGCTAAGAAGATTTTTGTCATCTAAAATTTTTCAATTTCTAAAAAGCATATAATCATTTTCCTTGTGGGTTTGATTATCGGGACTTAATCAGAAAGTCTTATATTACTTGATAACGATATGTATACTTGCCTAGTAGCTCATATTTAAAATTATAATTGTATTCTTCTTTGCTCGGGAACAAGTTTTTGGCTTTGTTGCAAATTAAGAATAACTATTAAGGAAATTAAGCATATAATTGCATACATCGCATTTTACATCTATATAGAAAGTAGGGATCAAGTTTTGGGTGTCGTTACTGGGGAAAAATATGGAAAATAACAAAAATTTTTAAAAGAAGTTTTTTGAAAGCAAAATTTCTATTTTTACAAAGTCTGATTTAAACTTTAAGATTTATTTTAGGAATATTGTAGTGTCATTTTTTATATAAAGTTCTAGTTTATTTGTTTTTATTTTTATTTTAATTTATTTTATTTTGTGTTTTATAGTAATGTATGTGTAGTTCAGGTTCCATAGGACTTGTGTCTTATGACTTTGAATTAGAAAGATTATTAGACAAATTAAAAAATTAAAAATTACTTAAAATTTTCAAGAAATGACCAATCAAAATAATCAAAATTTTGAAGAGTTTATACCTTTAAGAGATTATGAAAACCCTATGGTAGATGAACTTCATTGTAGTATTCAAAAACCAACTATAGTGGCTAATTCATTTGAGCTTAAGCCTGCTATTATCCAAATAGTATCAAATAATCAGTTTGGGGGAGCACCAACTGAATATCCAAATTTACATCTTGCCAATTTTCTAAATTTTTGTGCTACATTTAAATATGATGGTTATTTCCTTTCTCACTGAGGGATAATGCTAATATATAGTTACATTTAGTATCACCTAAATCTAGCAGAACTTGGAGTGATTTAGCACAGAATTTCATTATTAAATATTTTTCACCATCAAAAACTGTGAAGCTTATAAATGATATTACATTTTTTTATCAGTTTGAAGAGGAATCTATTTATGAAGCATGAGAACAATTTACAGAACTCTTAAGAAAGTGTCCACACCATGCTACACCAGATTGGTTAATAATTCAAACTTTTTATAATGAATTAGCTGGATCTCTTAGATTTATTATCGATGTCGCTGCTAGTGGTTCATTGAAGTCAAAACTATTTCATGACGCTTATGCTTTAATTTAAGAAATGGCTACAAATAAATTTCAATGGTCTTCTGAAAGGGTAAATCTTAAGAAAGTAGTTATTATTCGTGAAACTGATACTTTTGTCATGCTAGCAAATCAAGGTGCTGTAATTTCAAGAAAGTTAGACTAATTTGGAATGAATTTTTCTCAACAAATTCCCATGATTAAAGAGAATTCATTAGGCCAAATGGTAGATTCTCAAGCATCATTAGAGAATTTGAATCCCTAAAACAACAAGCAAAATAACCCATATTCAAACTATTATAGCCCAGGTTGAAAGAACCATCTCAACTTTAACTGGAACAATACTTCGAGTGGTAATAATCAGCAATGGGGGAACGAGCAAGTAAAGTCATTTGGAAACAGAAACAATTAAGGGAATAGTAATTATAGACCTACTTATCCTCCAGGTTTTAACAGTAATCAACAATTTTAAGGAAACGAAGTTGTCTATAGAAGAAGTGATTTCACAAATGGGAAATTACTTACAAAGTTAATGAGAACAAATAGCAAATTCATTAAATAATAGATCCCAAGGAACACTTCCTCGTAATACAGAAATAAATCCAAAAGACTAATAAAGAGCAAGTAAAAGTCGTTCAATTGAAAAGCGAAAGAGAATTGGAAGGTAGAGTTCAAAAAGAGACTGAAGTAGAGAGAGAAGTGATTGAAAAACCAAAATAGGACTCTCTGAAAGGTTTAGAGAAACCTATTTCTCCACTTAGAGTTGATTTGGAAAACCCACCACCTTCATTTCCTCATAGGCTTCGACAACAAAAGTTGGATAAGCAATTTTCAAAATTTCTAAAAATTTTTAGGAAGCTTACAATTAATATTCCATTTGTTGAAGCTCTTGAACAAATGCCAAGCTGTGTGAAATTTATGAAGGATATTCTTAACAGGAAAATGAAGTACGAAGATAATGAAACTGTTGCACTTAGTAAGGAGTGCAGTGCTATAATTCAGAAAAAACTTTCTAAAAAGCTTAAAGAATATGGTAATTTTACAATTTCATGTGCAATAAGAGATAAATTTTATGGAAAAGCTTTATGTGATTTAGGAGCATCATCAATCTTATGATATTATCAATATTTAAAAGATTGGGATTGAAATAAATAACCCCTACTACTGTAACTCTGCAGTTAGCAAATCGTTCAATAAATTATCATAAAAGAGTTATAGAAGATGTACTAGTGAAAGTGGATCAATTTATCTTTCCTATTTTTCATTGTGCTAGATATGGAGGAAGATAAGGAGATACCTATCATTTTAGGGAGACCTTTCCTAGTCACAAGAAGAGCAATGATAGATGTGGAAAAAGGAGAATTAACTATGTGTGTCAATGATCAAACAGTTACATTTAATATTTCCAAATCAATGAAATACCCTGCAAAAGGTAAAGATGATGAATGTTATAGAATGAATTTTATAAGATACTTAAGTGAATGTCATTTCAAAATAACTTATGAAGAGAATTTTGAGATGAAAGAGTTGGACACGAGAAAGAAGAGGAATTGGATCAATATGAAGATTTATATAAGGAAGATTTAAGTTATGTTCAAGAAAGTTTTGAAGTTTTGGACACAACAGAAAAAAACATCTTTTTGTCCATCAATTCAAAAACTTCCTGAGCTTGAGTTGAAGTTGCTTCCTAAACATTTGAAGTATGTCTTTTTAGGTGATTCTTCTACATTACCTATTATAATTTCCTCAAAATTAACAATAGAAGAAGAAGAGAGTTTGATGAACACTTTAAAGAGTTATAAGAAATCCTTTTGATGGACAATTGTTGATATAAAAGGAATCAGTCTTTCAATTTGTATGCATAGAATTCATATGGAAGAAAACTACAAACTCAGGGCTGATCCTCGAAAGTGATTGAATCCTATTATGAAAGAAGTTGTTACGAAAGAAATTCTAAAGTGGTTAGATTCTGGAATTATCTATCATATTTCAGATAGTGCATGGGTTAGTCCAATTCACTGTGTTCCTAAGAAAGGAATGACAGTGACTTTGAATGAACATAATGAGTTAATACAAACAAGGCAAGTCACATGATAGTGAATATACATTGATTATAGAAAATTAAATCTCACCACTATGAAAGATCATTTTTCACTACCCTTTCTAAATCAAATGCTGGATAGACTAGTTGGGCATAAATACTTTTATTTTCTAGATGGATATACTGGTTATCACCAAATATAAATAGCTCGTGAGGATCAAGAGAAAACAACTTTTACTAGTCCTTATGGTACATTTGCTTTTAGAAGAATGTCCTTTGGTTTATGTAATGCACCTGCTACGTTTCAAAGATATCTGATGGTTATTTTTTGTGATTTACTTGAGAAAGGGTTTGAAGTTTTTATGGATGATTTTTTAGTGTTTGGAACTTCATTTGAATCATGGTTAGAACATCTATCAAAATTTCTTAAGCGTTGTGAAGAAATAAATTTAGTCATTAACTGATAAAAATGTCAATTTATGGTAGCAGAAAGAATAGTTTTGGGACATCAAATTTCAACAAACGATATGGAAGTAGACCCTGCTAAAATTTAAGTGATCACTAATTTACCTCACCCAATAAGTGTGAAGGAAATTAAGAGTTTTTTAGGACATGCTAGATTTTATATGCGTTATATTGAAGACTTTTTAAAAATTGCTAAGCCTCTAAGCCATTTACTTGAAAAAAATGTAATTTTTAATTTTGATAAAGAGTGCCTAGAAGCTTTTGAAATATTAAAAGAAAAATTAATCACTGCACTCATTTTTATTTCACGAGATTGGGGAAAACCTTTTGAATTAATGTGTGATGTTAGTGATTATGATATTGGAGCTGTTTTCGGAAAAAAACATGATAAGATTTTCAAAGTTATCTACTATGCTAGTAGAACTCTTAATGAAGCTAAAATTAATTATATCACAACTAAGAAAGAGTTATTAGCAGTAGTATATGCATTTGATAAATTTAGATCATAATTAACTGAAACTAAATTTATAGTGCATACAGATCATTCTGTTATTAAGTATTCAATGAAAAAGAATGATGCAAAACCAAGATTGATAAGATGGGTTCTTCTTTTGCAAGAATTTGACTTTGAAATAGTAGATTGGAAGGGAGTTGAGAATCAAATTGTTGATCATCTGTCCAGGCTTGAATTGAAAAAACTACTAAATTTTGAAAAGAAAATTAATGAACATTTTCTAGATGAAGAATTGTTCAATGTTAGTGAGAGGCGTGTTCCATGGTCTGTCGACATTGTGAACTTCATTATTAGTAATACTATATCATATTGAATGACATACCAACAGAAGAGGAAATTTATATCAGAAGCTAAGACTTATTTTTTGGATGACCCAATTTTATTTAAACAAGGAAAGGATCGTATCATTCGAAGATGCGTGTCTTTAGAAGAAATTTATGAAATTATCCAAAAAAATCATAATTCTGATTTTAGTGGACATTTTGGTGTTGATAAAACAATATACAAAATTTTACAATCTGGATTTTATTGGCATACAACCTTTAGAGTTGTTAGCACTTATATCAAAACTTGTGCTCGATGTCAACGAGTAGACAATATTTCTATAAAGAATGAGATGCCCCTCAATTATGTGTTAGAAATTGAGATGTTTGATATTTGGGGATCATATTTCATGGGACCATTTATAGCATCTTTCAGAAATTTATATATATTGTTAGCAGTATATTATGTATCTAAATGGATAGAAGTTGTTGTTTTACCTCGATGTGATGCTCAAAGTATTGCAAAATTTTTAAGAACGAACATATTTTGTAGATTTGGGATATCGAGAGTAATCATAACTAGTGATGGAAGTCATTTCAGAAATGCAATAATGGAGAAGTTATTCGTATTAACCATAGAATTGCTACGTCTTATCATCCTCATAAAAGTGGTTTGACTGAATTATCCAATCGTAAAATTAAAATAATACTGAAAAAATCTGTAAATCTAACTAAAATGGATTGGTCAGCTAAAATTGAATATAATTTGTGGGCTTTTAGGACTACATACAGAACTTTTATAGGAATATCCCTATACAGACTAATATTTGGGAAAGCGTGTCACTTACCAGTTGAACTTGAGCATAAAGCATATTGGGCGATTAAGGAATTTAATTATAATTTGAAAGATGTTGGTAAGAAAAGATTATTGCAATTAAATGAGCATGAAAAGATAAGGAATGAATCTTATGAAAGTGAGAGATTTATAAAGAAAAAATGAAGATGTGGCATGATCAGAGGATTCTTACTAAAAATTTTCAGCCATTGCTCAAGTTTTGATTTATAATGCAAAGTTAAGATTATTTCCAGGCAAACTTAAGTCCAGGTGGATGGGTTCATTTGTTGTGATGAAAGTTTATCCATATGGAGCTGTGGATATCAAAGATCCTAAAACTGATAAAATATCAAAGTGAATGGTCACAGGCTGAAATCCTACTTTTTAGGTGACCAACTTAAATTAATCAATTTTCTGATGTTGGGTCAACCTGAATAAGCACTAGTTATGTCGGGCTGACGATGTTAAATCAAGCGCTCTGTGGGAGGCTCTCCATAATTATCTGTGTGTTTGTTTTTATTTTTATGTTATTGTGTGTGATTTAGAAAATTCTAATAGTATTTTGACCATATAATGAGTTAGTGATTATTCTAAGACCTTAAAAGAAGACTTAGAGATGTAGAACGAATATTTGGACGTTAAGTTGACTTGTGCTAAATTGAGCACTGACACTTAAGCGCGGCAGTTAAAAAACATGTGCTAAATTTGGTTTCTGGAAGTTTAAACTGTGAATTGGTTAGCTTGAACGTGGGAGACTATTCTAGGACGTACCAAAAAGTTTTAGGAGAGGTTTAGAGCCTATAAATAGAAGGGTATGAGTAGAAATCTCATCACACCTCTATTTAACCCTTATTTTTAAGTAAAAAGAGAGTTTTTGAAAAATTTCATCTTGGGAGAGTGATTTGAAGGAGGAAGTAATGAGAAAGAAGTTTATTAGTCAAAGTGCGCAAGATATGTATAACGATTTCCTCACTGTTAGTACAAAGGAATAGCGGAGAAAATCACTAAAATTGAGACTAATGTGGCTTCAATTGAAATGAAAGTGATGGAATTTAATGCACATCTGGATCATATGGGATGGCAACTTAAGATGCAGTTTAACCACACCAATTTTATAGAAGAAGTGAACAAGGCAATATATCTGAAGAATAAGTGGATTAAAGAAGATTCAACTAGAGTTATTAATCACCGTCCGTTCTTTCATATATACAATCCAAATGCTGAAGAAGAGACTAGCGATATGCCAAAATTTGTTCCATCGACTAGAGAGTGGAATTAAGTTTGTGATTTAGTGGTTATGAGTTTAGTGTTTATTAATGTTTAGTGTTTGTTAATGATAAGTGTGTTCAATGTGTTTTATTGTTATGATTGTCTAGTGTTTATGTTAGGAATCTTCTCATCCGAGACTATTTGGACGGAGAATTTATGTATTTGAAAGTATTTTTAATCGTTTATGATCCGAGACTATTTGGACGAAGAATTTATGTATTTGAAAGTGTTTTTAATCGTTTATGAATTAATAATTGTTTTGTTTGTGAGAAATTTTTTGTTATTGTGTGTTGTATCGAATTAGTTTAAATTGGTGAATCTTGAATAAGAGAAGAGATAAGAGGGGAGGAAATAATTATTACAGTGTTTTGAGACCGTATAGGGTTAGTTGACTTAGGCTAGACATGCATTTCACATAAATCAAAAAAATCAAAATTTGTGCACTGGCACCTAAGTGCCAAAACCCGCACTAAAGCGCAGCCTAAACAAACAGACAAGCGCCCAACTGTCGAACCATTTCCACTTAAGTGTCGGTTCAAGAAAATCGGTTCGTGAACGGTTTTAAGTGAGAAATAGGTCTGGAATACTCCATTAACGCACCTTCACTTCGCCTTCTTCCTCGGATTTTTGCGATTTTGGGGCTAGGGTACATCATATTTGAAGATTTCTTGGAGATTTGAGGAAACAATTGCTAGATTTGAGATCTTTTAGATAAGAGCTTCACTTCTATGCAAAAAATTTTGATTTTCATCATGTATTTTGAGCACATTCATGAGCTACCCGAAAATCACTATTCATTGTGAATATTTGAGAAAAATTGATGGAAAATACATAGATTTGTTAGTTTATGTTTTTAGGAGTTTAGTTTAATGATTTGGAGTTGAATTTGAAATTTATTTTGAATTTTATATATTTTTGTAGAAAATGGCACCAAAAATGAAGAGAAGCGAGGGGAAGGCTCCATTCGATTCAAGTAAATTTGTCAGTTCGAAATCTCAGGATCGATACAGTGATGCACTTCATTCAAGGAAGTTGATTGCTAAGCGATGTTTTAAAAGTCCGGGAGGACCTGTGGAAGAGTTGATTGTTCGTCGCTAGTGAGAGAGGTTCTGTTGATTTTCTGTTGTCGCATTGATTTCTGTTGTACGAGAGTTCTATGCAAATCTCCCTGAAGCTGATGAATTAGGAGTCATACTGAGGGAGAAGACATTACCATTTTCTCCTTAGGTAATTAATCAGTTTTATCAATTGCCTCCGAGTACTTTGTGTTTTTATTCAAACTATAGTCCTATTGAGGAGGAGTTAGATGAGATTATTTCATCTTTGACTGCTGGGAGAGGGTTATGGAAGATTACAAATGAAAGAAGAGTAAATTTTTCTGCTTTAAAGTTGGATGTCACTGCAAAGGCATGGCATTAATTTATTTTTGCTCATCTACTGCCTACAAATCATTTGAGTGAAGTGACTCGAGATCGAGCAACCTTGAACTATTGCATTTAGTAGTTCAAGTCTATTGATATTGGAGCTCTGATTCATGGAGTTATTACCAGTTCATTCGTCGCTGCTACTACTACAGGTTTGGGATTTGCATCATTGATGTTTTCTTGATGCGACCAGAGTGGTATTGGATTTGACAGTTGGGAGGAGATCTTACAGCCACTAAAGCCCATTATCAGTGTGAATGTGAAGTCTTATTCACATCATTCTATTTATTTGGCTGGAAGGGTGGATTCTTCAGTAGTTCTACTTCCTCGACTTCGCGAGCTTTTACTTCACATGCTTCTACATCACGCGGTCAGACTTTTGGATCTGATTCCCAGTCACAGTTATTACAATAGATTTTAGACAATGTCAACATCACTGCGGATAAGGTACTGAATTTATAGCATTTTGCAGAGCATATAGATGGATATATGCAGAGATGAAGTAATTATTTGGAGGAATACAACATAGCTATGGAGCATCTCAATAGAGGTAATCGGGATGTAGTCTTTCGTCAGTATCTCAAATATCCACCATATGAGCCTATAGCTGTTTGGCGTAGTGACGATAGTGATGAAGAAGAGGGTGATGATTGGTTTCGATCTTTAGTTCTATTTTATGTTTGCAGTTTATGTGTTGTTATGAACTGTTGTTGGTACTAGTACTTTGTACTTTTTGTTATTTTATTTTATTTTTAGTTGTGATTGTAGAGACTGTTAGTTTTTGATATGTTGAGTTTTGTTTCGTACACCCACTGTGATGTATTTGTGTTTAGTGAGTAGTTATTATGTGTGGTAGTAATTGTTTTAATTGTGTTGTTGTATTTAGTTAGTGTTTGTTAAACTTAATTCTAGAATCTTAAGAAGGTTTAGAATTTAGCAAACTTGTTAAGCTGCATGTCTAAATTTTTCAATTTACTACCAGTTATTTTTCTTTATGTCGCAGTCATGTATGTTTGTTAGTGAGTTTGTTTACTTTTATGTTATACTCCACTACATAGAAGTTTGATGAATCTCTTATATTAAGAAAATTAAATTTTAATCAATTAAATTTGTACTCTTGTTTTTAAATTTTGTACTTGCATATATAGGATATGAAACATCGTTTTGATTCCTCCTTATTTATATACTGTTATTGGTACTAGTATTTTGTACTTTTTGTTATTTTATTTTATTTTTAGTTGTGATTGTAGAGACTGTTAGTTTTTGATATGTTGAGTTTTGTTTCGTACACCCATTGTGATGTATTGTGTTTAATGAGTAATTATTATGTGTGGTAGTAATTGTTTTAATTGTATTGTTGTATTTAGCTAGTGTTTGTTGAACTTAATTCTAGAATCTTAAAAAGGTTTAGAATTTAACTAACTTGTTAAGCTGCATGTTTAAAATTTTCAATTTACTACCAATTATTTTTCTTTATGTCATAGTCATGTATGTTTGTTAGTGAGTTTGTTTACTTTTATGTTATACTCCACTATATAGAAGTCTGATGAATCTCTTATATTAAGAAAATTAAAATTTAATCAATTAAATTTTTACCCCTGTTTTTAAATTTTGTACTTGCATATATAGGATATGAAACACCTTGCAAGCATGTTTATAGTTAGTTTTCATTTTTGCTTATTTATATATGATGCTAAAATATTTTATTTCTAATAAAAATTTAAGTTTCGGGGATGAAAAATTTTCTAAAAAGATTTTAAAAGTTTATTTGTTCTCAAATATATTTCAAATAAATTTGATTTTGATTTGAAAAATGATTATGTATATGAAGTTATATTAGGGAAGTAAAATTTTGATTTTAGAAATGAGTAAGAGAATTTAGTTAAATTTTATAGTAATGAAGAAAAACTTAAAATTAAAAATTTTTAGTGTGGAAAATGCCAAGTATTGTGTATCTCTAGTAGAAAAAATTATATTTTGAAAAATTTAGAAATTTAGACCTTTTATTTTAAATACTTAAAATTTTTTTTTGAAATTAATTTTCAAAACTAGTATTATGTTTTTAAGTGAAAGAAAAATATCAACTCTTTGCTTTAGGAAATGAAGAGTGGAATTCAAAACCATTAAAGACCTATCCATATATACTAATTCTTCTCTGAAAAAAGAAAAAGAATAGAAAATAAAAAGTTGAAAAAGGGAGAAGCTTGAGGATTAGTGTCTAATCAAAAATTGATTTCACATCTGATTTTTTTTAAGTATAAGACTTGAAAAACTCTTAAGCTTAAGGATATAATATAGTGAGTAAAATTATGTTTAATAAAAATTNCTGGGCCGCCTAAGCGCCCAGGATTGGTACCTAAGCGCCAGAGGAGCAGTGTCTAAGCGTCATGTACCCCGCGCTTAAGCGCCAGAAGTAGTTATGATATGATTTTTTTTTAATTTGAATAGATTTTTGAAGAGGTGTTTGAAGCAACCCTAGATAAAAAAGTGAAAAATAGCCCATGGATATGAAAATTCATTTAATTGGCTTTTAAGGAAGCAACTTCTAGAAGATTCATTGAATGGAGACACCTTTTTGAAGAGACACCAAGGCACCCCTTAGGAGATAATAAAATGTCTAAACTCTATATTTGGAAAATCTATAATATTTTTGAATTAGATAGAAACTCTTATTTTTGTATTTCTTAACATTAAAAATTTCTAAACTTTAAGTTGGTCACATTTACTAATATTTTTTCTAAATTGGACTATTATATTTCTACATTAAAATCTTTGGTAACTCTTAAAGAAACTCATATACATTATCTAATGATGTTAGTTTTTAAAGATTGAAAGGTCACTTGAGGACAAGTAACATTTTAAGTTTGGGGGATTTTGATACGCCTAAAATATATAGTATTTTTTATACAAAATTTTTTACCGATTTTTGAGATATTACGCTTTAATAAAATGCATTTGTGTGTTTTTCTTTCAGGTACAATCAAATGGATGAAAAATGCTAAAAGGAGTAAAAAATGGTCAAATTTGGAGTAAAAATGAAAAAAGGTGCAAAAAATGAACTGGGCCGCCTAAGCACCCAGGATTGGTACCTAAGCGCCAGAGGAGCAGTGTCTAAGCGTCATGTACCCCGCGCTTAAGCGCCAGAAGTAGTTATGATATGATTTTTTTTTAATTTGAATAGATTTTTGAAGAGGTGTTTGAAGCAACCCTAGATAAAAAAGTGAAAAATAGCCCATGGATATGAAAATTCATTTAATTGGCTTTTAAGGAAGCAACTTCTAGAAGATTCATTGAATGGAGACACCTTTTTGAAGAGACACCAAGGCACCCCTTAGGAGATAATAAAATGTCTAAACTCTATATTTGGAAAATCTATAATATTTTTGAATTAGATAGAAACTCTTATTTTTGTATTTCTTAACATTAAAAATTTCTAAACTTTAAGTTGGTCACATTTACTAATATTTTTTCTAAATTGGACTATTATATTTCTACATTAAAATCTTTTGTAACTCTTAAAGAAACTCGTATACATTATCTAATGATGTTAGTTTTTAAATATTGAAAGGTCACTTGAGGACAAGTAACATTTTAAGTTTGGGGGATTTTGATACGCCTAAAATATATAGTTATACAAAATTTTTTACCGATTTTTGAGATATTACGCTTTAATAAAATGCATTTGTGTGTTTTTCTTTCAGGTACAATCAAATGGATGAAAAATGCTAAAAGGAGTAAAAAATGGTCAAATTTGGAGTAAAAATGAAAAAAGGTGCAAAAAATGAACTGGGCCGCCTAAGCGCCCAGGATTGGTACCTAAGCGCCAGAGGAGCAGTGTCTAAGCGTCATGTACCCCGCGCTTAAGCGCCAGAAGTAGTTATGATATGATTTTTTTTTTATTATTTGAATAGATTTTTGAAGAGGTGTTTGAAGCAACCCTTGATAAAAAAGTGAAAAATAGCCCATGGATATGAAAATTCATTTAATTGGCTTTTAAGGAAGCAACTTCTAGAAGATTCATTGAATGGAGACACCTTTTTGAAGAGACACCAAGGCACCCCTTAGATTTTTATAAGAAAATACTTAGATTTTCCAACAGAGAAGGACAACCACCCATCAAATTTACAGTCATCATCCATCTAAGTCGCTGCCGCCACCGGCAACTTTTCTTTTCATTTTGAGTGTTGTTTGTATTGTGAGTGAAGAAAGAAAATTCAAAGGAACTTCAAAATATTTGGTGGAGAGGATTTGAGATATGTTTTTATCTTTGTGACTACATTTGGTTTTAATTTAGAGTTCTTGTTTGTATGCATGATTTCTACTTTTAAACTCATGTGTGGTTATGTTTTCTCCATGGATTCTGAATAATTTTCTTTATCTTTTTTCCTTAAAATGATAAGTGATTAAGTGTTGAGAGGAATTTGTGTGAAAAGTTAGGCTTCATTGTTGGAAGAAGTTGTGATGATTTAAAACCTTGCACTTCATTTACTTCTTGATTGGACCAATTAAGATGTTAATACATATTGTGAGAACGTGTAAGATCCGAGATGGTATTGTCTCAGTCAACAAATGGTTAAATCAGATATTAATTTCATGGATGAGAATGTGGTCATGGGATTGAGTGCAAATAAATAAGGAAATAAATTTTTCATTGGTGTAGAATTAGAGGACTTTAGTGTGGCAGGCTAAAACCCCAAATTTGATTTATAGTTTTTGGTTTTAATACGAGATTTTAGCCGGTCTGTGGAGGGAGAAGAGTGAACTCTAGAGTGAGAGCTAGTATCTTCTCTGCCTAGCCGGTCTTCAAGACTATTCAAACTATAAATTAGTCAATGCACTTTATAACGCCTCTAATAAGGGTAAAGAATATTATTGCTCATATTTGGCACAACACATTTCGAATACTTCCACGACAGAATTTCTTTACTTATTACTGATTCATGATAAGGAAAAAATAATTTATTTATATCACTTTCATCTTGCATGTATTTAGTTAAGTTAATTATTTGTTTACTTTATTTTTCATAAACCAAAAAATTACAAAAAGAATCGAATTTACATTCCTATTTTAGCATTTTAAGTTTGAGTAAGAATATTTTGCTAAGAAGATTTTTGTCATCTAAAATTTCTATATTTTTCTATTTCTAAAAAGAATATAGTCATTTTCCGTGTGGGTTCGATATTCAGGACTTAATCAGAAAGTCTTATATTACTTGATAATGATACGTATACTTGCGTAGTATCTTATATTTAAAATTATAATTATATTCTTCTTTGCTTCATAGTTGAAAAATTACCTAGCTTTTGCTCGGGATCAAGTTTTTGGCTTTGTTGCAAATTAAGAATAACTATTAAGGATGTTAAACATATAATAGCATACATCGCATTTTACATCTATATAGAAAGTCTGGATCAATTGTCACCTTGGACATACCATACCTTAGACTAGGCATATTAAGTACAGCCTTTGCTAGAACAACCTTCAACACTTGTTGTGGGTTGATTTGCATGAAACCCATAATGGATATTATCATTAAAGGGTAGGGAATCGTCACCAGAGCTTGACCCACTTTAATCTAAGAGACTGTTTTATTGATGATTGAGTGTTGTGGTTTTATTGCTTACCGAACAGATGTATGTTAACCATTTTTCAGTTATTTTAGATATTTTTTACCAATCCAATGTTATCCCTCACTATCGGTTTTGTCACTTGGGTTGATTTGAGTTCCCCGAGTCTCAATCGAATTTCAACGATCCTTTTAGTGAATTTCTCGAGTTCCTCAAGTATCGGTCAGACCTAGGATTGTGTCTACTATTAGGGAAATCTTATTTAACAATTTTTATATAATTAACAATAAGATATAAGGGTAGGAATGATAACATAGGGCGTATGTGATCTTTGGTAGGCACACGATTGATTCGAATTGGGCTATGTGGTCAATCAAATCGTTTCATCCTTTGTAGAACTTTATTACCGGAATCTTAAAATATTCTAGCATCTCAACCTCGATGATTTGTCAGGAGAACACAATTTCATGTTTTCTCAACACCTCAGTATAGATAATCCGATGATGATTGATCGGTGTCGATCCAAAATTATCAAATGTAGTGAAAACCTCCATTATATATATCCTTACATGAATTAAAAGTTACATATATTTACAAACAAAACATAAGAAAAGCTACACCAACATAATATGTAAGGTATTATCAAATTCACAAAAAAGGGAAAATATATAAAATAATAAATCAAATTCCTACTGAAGATATCTAATAAGATAGATCCAAAACAAGCACAAAAATGATCAAGAACGTCGCTATACCAGAGCACCAACACCACCTTATGTGCCATTAATCCTAGGGCTTGAATAAGGATTCTGTCTGTCTGAGGCAATATAGATGGTGTTCATCTCCGCAGGCCTCGTCGTATTTGTAGCGTTCGTAGTAGTTGGAACTGTTGTGTTTAACGTCTCTGCCAGCACTCGAAAATATGCATGAGGGCCCCAACCTGTAATGTAATTATATAATGAACTGAACTGATGATCTCAATATTAAGGATATTGCTCAAGTTTAATTCAAATTTCAAACAATATGACTATTTATTTATAAAGAAATTA
>JXCR01137088.1:24932-42407 GCA_002079205.1 Phalaenopsis hybrid cultivar
TTATGTATGTATATTAGTTATAAGCCCTCAATTTCAAGAATAACCCAAACAGAACAACAAAAATAAATTTCAGTTCAACAAAAAAAGCCAGAATATTTAACAATTCCTCAAGTGATTAAATTCAACTAAACAACCAATAGGCAAGCCATCCTAATCTGATATTGATCAACCCATATTTTTGTAGCCTAAATCTCATATACAAGGAACAACAAAGAAATATAATGATCCTCAACGTCTCCAATAGAACAACAAAACATTAGTATCACTCTCAAGCTTAGGAAACCATGAGAATACAACACATGATAAATATCTTGTACCCTGCCTAAAACATGTTCACTCAATGCATACAGTAAGGTAATCGATAGTAAGAACACAAAAGCACGACAGACCATCATTGTAACCCCAAACAACAAACCGAAAAAACAGCAAACCCAAATAATTAACAGCATAATCACTTGCATAACACGAATACACAACCCAAAAACTCTCAGCAAAACCCCAATCATCAACAGGCCACCATCATAAACCCAAATGACAGAAAGAAAACAAACAAAAGGAACAACCCCACTTATGGAACAACAAAACAAGAGAAACATTCAGAGAAGAGCAAAACCAAAGAACAGGATACCAAAATTATACCAATTTCTCAACACAAAACTAAAGCACAACAAACCCTAAAAACAATTTGTCATCGCAAAACCAAAGAATTGCAAACCCAAAAGCTAGATTGTAAGCATAAACCATATCATCCATAAAAGCAATAGCTTCAAAATCACATATCAGAAGAGGAGGAGAGGTAAGGGCTCAACCCAAACTTCAGAATTTTAACAAAAAACGAGAAGTTGAACAACAAGGAGATGAGAAGTTTAGATTTTGAAACCTTCCGGGAAGACAAATAATCGAACGGACAAGAGAAATCGAAGCAGGGAAAGAGAGAAAAGTGAAACTGTGTGAGGGCAATGCGGGGAAAAAACATAAAAACAAGAGGAAGACGAACCACAACAAAAAGACGGTAACGAAAGGCTCATATCTATGATGGCTTTTTCGTTAACATCACCACAAACAGCGAAAGTTCAAAACACCAAAAGGTATCTATAAAATTGTACACATAAGTATCCTAAGAAATTAGTAACATATGGTGCACATTAATCATTTCGTTTTTCATGCACTGGTACTTCGCATCTCATGTCAGTATCGTCTGTGTGGGTGACCTTGAATCCCTGATTGACTAAAGTCCTTACATTTCATTACTTTTAATTACTTCTATTTAAGGCCATTGAATCCAATGTTCTCTTTTTCATTTTACTTCATTCATTTCAGTAATTCCTTACTTCATAACATACCTCTGACTATAAAAGCAGATATATGAAGCAATAATGCACTTATTTATTTAATAAATAAAATAAAATGATTACTCACATTTGCCTTAAAAGACCTTTTATGAAATGTTATTCATTCAGTTTATTTTCTTGACTATCATCCGTATCAGTTAAAGGTGCGTATAATTATAAAAATTCTATCATAAAAGAAAAACTTAAATATAGGTATTTTATTTAAATATTTTTCTTTCAAATACATTTCCAATAAAAAAATCTTCTAAATCTGAATGCTAATTCTACTTATGAAAACATAAAATCTATCTAATGACATATAAATAAGTGTGTGTGTGTGTGCGTGTATTCTTACCTTATAAGGTTTGATTTGCTTTCTTGTGCACAAGATTACTCTCTATTTGATTCAGCCTCTAACCTTCAACCTTTAATATTTGAAGTCAAACCTATTATTAGCATTTACTTAGAAAAAAGATATTTTATTTCAACTAATTAACATAAATAAGTAAATAGATATTTTATTTCAACTAATTAACATAAAAAAATCGTAAATACCTACAAGGTTCAAATCTTACTCTTTGCACTCAAGCCTTAAATTTGCACACGTGCCTCCTTTTATTCATGAACGCAGCACATTGCCACAAATCTCATCCCCAAACCCACGAACGCTAGACTTCGCAATGCTTCAGCTTTCTCCCTTCCTCCTTCGAGCATGGCTCAACTTCAACACCAAAACAGGGAGTCCCCTCCTCCCCTTCTTCGCACGGCTAGGGCACGGTGTCATTTCTTCCTTCAGCTAGGCCTAGACATCGTTTCCTCCTTCGGCTAGGGCTCGACATCGAATCTCAGGTAAGAGAAGAATCACATGGCTCATTTCATGCTTCCTCTTCTTCTTCCTCCCCGCTCTCCATCTCTAACGTTGCTTCCTTCCCCTTCCTCTTGTCTTCCTTCACTTGCACTCAAGTTGCTCAACTCAAAGATGTCAACTAGGGTTTCGCAAGCAAGGTCAGCATTTTTTTCCTCCTTTTCTTTCTTCTCCTATCCACCTTTCACTCTCAATTTCTCTGCTCTCTCTCGCTTTCACTTTTTCAATGGTACAAACGAAGGGAAGTGCGAAAGAAGCATACGATTTGTTTCCTGTGAGGGGGTGTGTCTCCTCTAAACAAAATCTAATTTATTGTATCTATTATTATTTTATTTATTTATTTAAAATTTCTGTAATTATAGCAGTTGACATCCCAAACAGACCCTTAGACAAAAATTCTTCTTTTGCAAGATTTTGCAACCCAAATAAGTCAACGAATATAATTAAAACATAATTAACTTAATTAAATCCCTAATTCTATTCATCCTTGCACTACTTTGCTCTACTCATTTATCATTAAATATCTTGTTCAACTTCAACTACTTTGCTCTACTCATTTATCTTGTTCAACTTCAATAAATAAAATTGTCTTGATGGTTCTCCCTTCTTCTACAAGAAAAATCTAACAAAAATATTAATTTTTAGATTAACCATTAAATAATTAAAAAACTAAACTCTTACTCATATCTATTATATTTATTCTTATCGATAATTTAATGCAGGCCAGAGTCATTTCCATCTCAGTATTTGAGATAAATTTAAAGCCCAAATTCCTACAAACTTTATTACGTTTTTAAACATCAACAATAAAAAGAAGACATATTTTTAATCGCACTATAACTCAAATTTTTGTAGTGAAAAAAGGTTGTATGCATCAGTAGACCTACAAAAGCAAATTCAGTTCAAAATTTATACTCTTAAAGAGTACTAGAATATATGTTAACTATGGGTGTGAGTAAAGCCAACTCGAGAGCCGTAAACTATGGGTGAGCAAGCTCGTGAGCCGGCTCAAGCCCGACTCGATAAGCGACTTGTGAATAGAGCTCCATGAGCTAACAAGCCTAGCTCAAACCAGCCCAGAATTGAATCGTTAGCTTGTAAGCCGACTTGTTTAAAAAAATATTAATATAAAATATACTAAAAATATATTAAATATCAAGAATTTATTTTAATAGTATTAAAAATATTTAAAAAATAATATTATTTATTTCCTAATTATTCATTCAATTTGTTATCTTATTATAAAGCTAGCTTAAAAAAATATCATTTTCTCTCTTTTACATTAAACAAGCCGGATCGTGAACTGGCTCGAACATGTAGACTTGAGCTCGAGCTCAAGCTCGAACTCAATAAAATTAATCAACATTAAGCTCAAGCCGAGGGTGGCTTGAGCTCGACTCGACTTGTTTACACCACTAATGTCAGCACTATAAAGATTATTCTACACAAGTTATTTCGTCATGTTAAATGTTTTCAATATTTTAACTAATTTACTTCAATGCATTTGAAAATTTTGTCTAACAATCACGCAAGTTAATGCTTTAATATATTTGTTACCAAAAATAAAGAGTAGAATATTTCAAAACAATATTTCACAAATCTCAACATCGACTTTATGTTATGCCAAAAATAAAGCTCGAAGTTACAATCCGCTCTCCAAATCCCCTTGGATTCATTTGAATCGAGCATCAATCAAGTCCAAGCAATGATTGAACTTGGTTGATGAAAGAGACTTTGTCATCATGTCAACGAGATTTTTTAATGTCTTGGTGATATCTCGAATAAAATGAAATCTAATTTTATTTGTTTATTTCGCTCATGATAGATTTGGTCTTTCGTCAAATAAATAGTGCTTTGACTATCACAAAAAAAAATTCATCTTCATAGAATTATAACAGAACTCTTCATATAAGTTTCTCAACCAAATAACTATTCCTAAAGTAGCATAAATAGCCATGTATTCTGCCCAATCTTAGATAGAGCCATAATGTATTGTAAAGAAGACCTCCAACTAACAGCACAACCTCCTAGAGCAAATACACATCCTTTAGTAAACCTCTGATCTAGCTCACCAGCATATTCAGAGTTTACAAACCCAATAAGCATTTAGTTCAGAGGCATCAAATGTTAAATATGTATTTGTTGTGACGGGCAGAAACCTCATAATCCACTTAACAGCTGATCTCTTCATATAAGTCTCTCAACCAAATAACCATTCCTAGAGTAGCATAAATGACCATATATTCTGCCCAATCTTAAGTTAAGCCACAATGAATTGTAAAGAAGACCTCCAACTAACAACACAACCTCCTAGAGTGAATACAAATACTGTAGTAAACCTCCGATCTAAGTTACCAACATAATCAGGGTCTACAAACCTGAAAAGCTTTACTTTAGAGGTGTCAAATGTCAAATATGTATTTGTTGTGAAGCGCAGAAACCTCATAATCCACTTAATAGTAACCTAATATTATTTACTTAATTTTCCATGTTTTTGCTAACTATGCTTATTGCTTGAGTTAATTCTAGACGAGTGCAGATCATTCTGTACATTAAAATATCAATGACGCTAGCATATAAAATATGCTCCATATATTCCTTCTGGCTGATAACCTAAAAAGTGCAGCCAACAAAGTGGGGACAGTTTTACATCTTTCAGTTTGAATCGATCAATACTTTTGAACATAGGTTGTTTAAGAAAAATGTGAAAGTTTTTCTGTTTGATTGATAAATTTTCATCATAAAGTATCTTTTCTACTGCACTCAAAACTAATATCAAATTCGGATCTTAGATCTTCTAGCTTTTAAACTTCAAAGTTTTCCTTAACAACACTCACCAAGTGATAAACATAGAGTAAAAGGAACACAAATGATGTATCTGATAGCTTCTTTAGGTCCACATATCGCTTCTGGTGAAACAATTTTTAATCAGGAAAATGCATCAAACCTTAACATTGATGTGAGAACTAATTTATTTCATATAAAAACTTCTTTAATTTGCAGACATAGTCATGTTTTCCTTCCACAACAAACCTTAAAGTTGGACCGTGCAGACTTCTTCTTCCAGCTCATCAAGCAGAAAAGCGATATTCACATCTAATTGCTCAAGCTTCAAATCATAAGTAGCAATAATCCCGACAAGCATATGAATAGATGTGTGCTTCACGACTGGCGAGTAGACGTCAATGAAGTTAACACCTAGAATCTTGACTAAATCCCTTCGTCACTAATCAAGTTCTATACATTAATTCTTCATCCTCTAAAAAGCTATTCTTTTTCTTGTATACACACTTGCATCGGAACTGATATTATTTGTTAAAACTTGATATTTGTTAAAGCTATTCTTTTTAAAATAAAATTAGTAGAAAAATATGCAACATATTTGTTAAAACTTGATATAACTATACCTCTCAGCAATATTATTTTATTGTCGTGCCATAGCATGGGTGGTGATGAATGATTCCCTCTGAATGACAAAAAATATCGAACATACGTGAATAAACCTAAAATCAATTATATGTCTTGAGATATCTAATTTATTGCTCAGAATGCTTTTCAATTATGGTTTTCCACTACATGAAGAATCCAAATACATTTAATTTTTGTTTGATGAAGAATGGACAAACGTCCATAAAGTAATCCTCAATAAATGTCAACATGTATATGCACTATCAGATGACGACTCTGTTAATTGTCCCCATATATCAGAGTGTATATAATAACGCTGAACTTTGACTTTGTGGTTCGCACTAATGAATGATCATTTTTTGCTCGTAGAATTTTAAAAGACCGATGCCTTGACACATAGTAGGACTTGTTTGCTGAACATTTTCATGTCTTTTTCAATCATATAACCAAACCTCAAGTGCCACAATCTAGGGACATCAATATTAGGCATGGAAGTTAAAACAACTGTTGAACCTGCAACGACGAAATTTTCCAAAGCATAGAGATTTTCTCTAATACTTTGACCTCTCATCATCATGAGTACTCTTTTGAAAACCTTCATGACACCACCTTCATCAGTGTGTCATAAACAGTTATCATAAGGGTAATGAGAAAGATCAGACTTCTCTCTAGCTTGGGGATATGTTTGACCTCAGTGAGTGTCCTAACAATAAGTCGTACATCGAAATCTTCACTAAATCGATGTCAACCATAGGACATGAAAAACCATTCCCCATCAACACAATGCATCTTCAACAAATTGATAGATAAAGAGATAATAACTATTACATATCATGTAAAAGCATGCAACCAAAGTCCATGATCCATTCAAATGAAAACCTTTGTTGGCTCTAAGACACTAAGATGTTTTCGTCATCTTCTGCTATGATACTTTGTTTGATCTAGTTGTTTAGACTTTCTTATGGTCGTGCTTCTTTAAAGATCCTTTATTTTTCAATCTTCAGCTACTAATTTTTCAATGCCCCCCTTTATTTGCAACAAAAGCAAGCAATATCCTTCCCTCTGGACTTTGATCTAACAAAAAATTTCAACCGATATGATTTATTTTTAGATTTTCCTCTGGCGAGCAAGATATCACCACTACTGGTAGATATAGAAAGTTGATCCTTCTCAAACCAATCCTTGGATAACAAGACATTGTTACATCTTCGAGACAAATTAACTCCCTTTATTCTATACTAAAATCTTCTTGAAAAATTAAATCCCTTCCATTAAACATGGAATCATTAAAGTTCTAGTACGAAGGTGGAAAAGATCATAAAAAAAATAAATTTAAATCTTCATCGTCGTGCTTTACCTTAATCATCTCCAGGTTAATGATGATGCTTTTGAACTCAATGAGATGAGTCTTCATATCTACTTTAAATACAACTTTGTTGTGAGACTCTCCCCAAAACTTATACTCCAATTTCTCCAATAAATTTGTGGTAATGTATTTCTTCAAACAACCGTGTAAAATCTCATTTGACGGATGTAAACTAATCTGAGATCTTGTTCAAATTTTCTCTTCAACAGATAATTTTTCCAACATGCAATCAATATCAAGCAATGCTTCTTCCAAATCTAACTGAACCATCATATCTCTCATCTTGATTTCCACAAAGTAAAATGAGTAAACCATTATAACTTCTTGATGTCAAATTTTATTTTAGCCATCTCCAAAAAGAAAAAGATAATGATATGATTGATTTCTCATAAATAAAATAAAAAATGAACAAGATCAATTTTATAGCCGATGAAACATGACGGAAGCAACATAAGAAATCATGTGCTCTGATGCCACTTAAGAAAAAACACTATTTATCATCAAATAAAACTGATCTTACAACCACTGGAGAATATAGGATTTACGTGGAAAACCCTTGAACGAGAAAAAAAAAACACGAGAGAGTCGGATTAATAACTTCATTAACAAAAGGTGGTCGATGATAATACCAAATACAAAATCTTCGGTTTCTTGCTTGATTTCTCACACCTCAATCCATGATATACAATGGGTATTTATATGGTTACAATAAAGTGTAAATGATTATAAGTATATTTGATATCAAATATATTAAGCAAAAAAATATTTGGAAACAAATATATTTGGTAAAAATTATCAAATATAGTAAGAAATTTCATATTTCCTTACAAATATATTTCTTGCTTAATATATTTGACACCAAATATATTTTCGGTCAAATACACTATTATAACTCTGTAAGTACTCCTTATATGTCATGGATTTAGGTGTGAGAAATCAAGCAAGAAGCCAAGCGGCCTTATATTTGACATTATCGCCGACCATCTTCTTTTGTTAGTGAAGTTATTGCTCCAAATCTTCTGTATTTTTTTCTCATTTGCGGGTTTTTTCACATAAATCATGTGTTCTGAAAAGGTTGTGTGATTGATCTTATTTGAAGACAATTTTTTTTTCCGTTACAAAGCATAACATAGATGAAGCAATGAAAAATTTATGCATTATTAAAAAAACCATATAATATGGATATGACATTTTTTTTTTGTTACAAATCATAACATAGATGAAACAATAAAAATTTTATGAAGCATTTAAAGAATATATATATAATATGGATGTAGGACAAAGACCTAATAATTTGGCAATTTATAAGAAATAGAAGGCAATCTTGGATGCATTAAACAAAATTGAAAAGCACATAACATTAAAACCTTCGTAAATCATACACCGCTTATTTTTATTTTTCTAAATGCAGATATAAAAGATCCATATGTCAGTAGCTCACCCTTCTATGTATCATATGATCTTGAAATTCTATTAATGTTAGAGTTGTTCCACATGAATAAACAGTATTACTAACTGCTTTCTGTTGCCAATAAAGGAATATGATCAATTATTAAGAATCTAAGTATTGCATCTTCCGCAACTAAATAAACTACTAATATGGAAATGTCTCTCCTGCAGAAGACTAATTAATCCTTCAAATTTTCAAATAAGAGATTTCTACATAACCAAAAAAAATTGCTTATAAAGTGTAATAACTTTGTTTAGAAAAGCTTACTTAATATTAGCAAACAAAATTAGAATACTACCTCTTTGCTATTATCTTAAGGTTTTATGATAAGTATTCACTAAACTAACTTGAGTTACAAAAAATGTTTTGCCACTTACATGAAGAATGCCCACTAGGAAAACTCTTGTGACCTTCCTTGATAACACTTTTCTCTCCGTGGCATATAACACTTGTGGTGAAGTTGTCATATTTCTGCACAAAAACATTTCAGCATCTGGTTAAGCTACCTCATGCTGAATGACTAAACCATACAAGTTAACAGAAAAAACTTCTTTCAAAATCGTTCTTTTTTTAATGATAAGAACTCACGGGAATGCCGTCTGGAAAACAGCGCCAAAAGAAATCTGGTCGCGGTCTACCAACAGCATCCTTGATTGCATCAGTTAAGACAGCAGTAATAAGAACAGAAAATAGGAGGCCTGCTCACAAAATGCAAGTAACCGTCAAATAAAGTATTATAATGAACTAGTTGTGTTATTAAAAAAAACCAAAAACTAAGTAAATAATTTACCCAAAATTGCATTGTGCAGATCATAGACATTTCTCTTTTTGAGGTATATGCCGGTGATGATAAAAATTGGCAAAATGACTCCTATCAACTGTTACAATAAAAAAGAAAACTCTTCTTTTAAAGCTTGAAAATCACTAGGAGCGGAATAGCAAAATGCCAAATCGTCAAAATTAACCAAAAAACAAGGCATGTAGGAACGTACAGGGACAGCCCAAAATGGCACTGTATTGCCCTTCATTGGATATCTAAGATCTGTCATCATAAATTCTCCCACAAAACGGTGATAGGGTTCAATTACATTCAGTATAATATCAATAATGGCAAGAAATACTAGTATGATCCAGTCATGCTTGTGGAATTTTGCAACTTTAATTCCATGGGATCTAAAATTGTGAGCACCAAGTTGAATATCTGGCATTTTCACCTATTAAGTGAAAAATAGACAAAAAAATTACAAACATATCCACAATTAGTTAAATAGCTCAAGAAATAACTATGCCTAGAAAAAATGAATGCAACAAAGCATCAAAGCCATCTCTATGAAGGAAACTTTTATAGTCATAAATGATGTCACACTGCGCAAAGTTTCCATCCACGTACCTATCCAAATTTGTGTCAGCGCAGCAGTGTTAGAACATTAGTCAAAGTATTTACCCCATATGATAGGAGGAAAATGGTCTATGCTAAGCAAATTAAGCAAAAATAAAAGGTGGAGCAAAATCACTATTAGAGACTAGAAATTGTGCAAAATCATTTGCATAAATTAGAGTTCAACATAGGGCAATCTATATGAAAGATTGACAAAGGACTAAAAAAGCCTAACCCAATAGTTTGGATAAGGCTAAATAGTGTGATGGAGATGATAACAGTATTTTCCATTTTTCAGTATTTGATGAATAAAGGAACAGCAATTTTTCTTCCCTTAAAACACTAACTCTGAATAAGAGAATATCCACCATTGTAATTTTTTACTTTTTATAATCCCATATCCCGCCTTTTCTTCCTTAACTTACAATTATGGAAAAATAGGTTTTGCTTCGAAGCATGTCAAACCAAGCTTTGAAAATAAAGTATAGTGTATAACATAAGGTTCATTGTGAAGTCCTAAATTAATCTGGGAGAAGGCAAAGGAGCAGTTCGCAGTTAGATAGGATGAAGCAACTTCTACAAGGGCATTTTTTACCAACAGATTATGAGCAAATGTTATGCAATCAATATCAACATTGTTGCCAAGGCTCCAAATCTATCAGTGCATACACTGAAGAATTTTATGGATTCACTTCTAGAAATAATTTTAAAAAGTCCAGCAATCAATTAGTCGCCAGATACATCAGTGGTCTTAAAGATACCATTCAAGATAAACTAGGAATTGAATTCTGATTGGTCTTTGTTGAAAACAGTGAATCTAGCATGCAAAGCAGAATTGCAACTCAACAGGCACACAAAGGGTATATCATTTGGATGGACGGCCCTTTGAACAACCTGAATCTAGTAATTAAACTGTTAATCTGTCACAGAAGTCAAGCTCTCTTCAATTCCAATCAGCACCTAAATCCATCCTAGCAACAGGTGAGAAGGTTCCATTGGGTAAAATGTTGGTGAAAGAGAATCCATACTCCAAGCCTTCCACTTTAAAATGCTTTCGTTGTTTTAAACTCGAACAAAAATCGAGTGAATGCACAGCGTGGCAAGAAATTCAGGTCATGGAAGTAGAAACTGGTGATGAACTGCAAGATAATGCCTCGGATGTGGGTGAAGCAGAAATTGACGAGGTAGTTGGAGATGAAGGGGAGACTCTTGTAAGCGTTATCACAAAATTACTTATAGCAAATCGACAGTCCATGGCTTCCCAATGGCATTCTATATTTCGAACTAGATGTACCATTAACATAAAGGTTTGTGATTTGCCCATTGAGAGTGGCTGAACCGAGAATATAACTTCTGGATCTGTTGTACAAGAATTAGAACTTAAAACTGCAAAACATTCACAATCCTGTAAAATCAGTTGGGTTAAGAAAGAAAGCGACATACTCGTCTCCGAAATGTGTCTTGTCAATTTTCCTATTATAAAACATTTAATTTGCGAAGTACTTTGTAATTTCATGTACATGAATGTTAGTCATATTATAATTGATAGACCTTGGCAATTTGATATGGGAGTGATTTATGATTTTCGGTTGAATACTTATTCATTTGACCAAAAAAAAAAAAAAAAGTTAAAAGCAGCTGCCACCTTCTACTAATTCCATAAAATCTTCTAACATCAATTCAAATTTATCATAGCTTCTACAGGAATTTTGAGAAACTTGATTCTCATGACCATGAGTATAAATTATTGCTCAAAAATCACCAGCATTTCATTGATGACGGGCTTAGAGAGTCTTACAAGTTGCAACATTTACAAATAAAACCCTAGACTTCAACTATTTACTAGTAGACACCTACCCTCAAGATGGACAAAAGATATTCACCAAGCCCATCTTGTCACATAACCTACACAAATCTAACGAGCTAAGTCTTTTGATGAAGCAGTCTGCCACTTTCTCTCCAGTGGCTAAATGACTTCGCTCTAGCAGTCTGTTATTCAGCTTTTTCTTGATGAAGAACCAATCAATCTCCACATGTTTGGTTATATCATATTGCACCAAGTTGTTAGCAATGTTGATTGCTGCCTTGTTGTTGCACTACAACTTCAGTTGAGTTCCCTGATCCACTTTGAGTTCAACCAACAAAGCGTTCAACCACAACATCTCAGCAAATCCTAATGTCATAGCCCTGTATTCTGCTTCTACTATTGATCTTGCTACAACTGTTTCTTGCTCTTCCACGAAATCAAGTTGCCACCTACAAATATATAGTATCTTGATGTGGATCTCTTATCATTAGCACAACTTGCCCAGTCTGACTCACAAAAGCCCTCAATATCTACATGTTCATTCTTTCTATATATCAACCCTTTCCCCGATGCAATTTTCAAATATTTAAGAATCTGATACATTGCATCCATATTACCCTTTCTTGAGTACATAGTGACTCACCACACTTACTGCAAAAGAAATATCGGGCTCAATGTGGCACAGATAGATCGAGCGGCATACCAGCCTCTGGTACCTTTCATGATCAACGGATTCACTTGCTTCTATACTGAGCTTAACCTTCTAATCAATTGGAGAGACTGCAGGTTTGTATCCTTATCTCCGTGAGAAGATCCAGTACATACTTTCTCTCGGATAAGACAATCCCCACATATCCATGGGTCACTTAAATCCTAAGAAAGAATTTGAGCTGTCCCAGAACCTTTACCTCAAATTATTTTCCACACTTCCCTTCAATTGAGCAATCTCTGCCTCATCATCATTAGTGATAATTATTTCATCCACATACCCAATAAATATGGTAGTGTGACATTCATGTTGTCAAAAGAACACTGTGTGGTCTGCAATGATCCGTTGATAGTCAATGCCAACCATCGTTATTTTATACTTATTAAATCAAGCTCAAGGAGACTGTTTCAAGCTATACAGTGAATTTTTGAGCCTACACACTTTGTCCACAGTCTGGGATGTATTGAATCCTAGTGACATCTTCATATATACCTTCTCTAATAGCTCCTTATAAAGACAATCATTCTTCACATCCAATTAATGAAGTCTTCATCCACCATTCACTGTCAGAGACACAAATGTCCTCACTGTGCTCATCTTTGTGACTGGTGCAAATGTTTCATCGTAGTGAATGTCATACGTCTGACTATACATTTTTGCCACTAGTCGTGTTTTGTAGCTCTCCACCTTCCCTCCTAAAGTTTGTTTCACCGTGAAGAACCGCATGCAACCAACTGTCTTCTTCCTTACTGGTAGTGATACAATCTCCAATGTTAGGTTTTTATCAAGAGCTTCAAGCTCTTCATGCATCGTCACTTTTCACTTGAAATCCTCTTTAACAATCTACCAACACTTGGCATAAAAACAAAGTCCAATGATGCATTGAATGCTTCAGACAAAGGTGAGCTATTAGAATAAGAAATAAAGTTCATAATATTAAGTTCCCACCCAAAACGATCAGGAGGATGTCCCGCATTGCAGCGGAAGGTCTTCCGCAAAAGCTGGGGGGTAGGAGTGGACGAAGAAGTAATAATATCACCTGGAAGTTTTAAATCGAAGGTGGATGGTATAGGTGTCTCAAAAGTTAGGAAAGATTGGGACAAATGACTTATTGGCATTGCGGACTCTGTTCTCTCGGTTTGTTTTTTCCTCAATGTCTACACCCTTAACTCACCTTCAACCTGAATTCCACCTATGGGGTCAATCTCCTCAATTTTGATCTCTTCGGTTGATTAATTCCACATCACAGGACATGACATTGCTCTCACTTGCACCACTACTACTCACTCTCTCTTGCCTCATATCTCAAGTGTATGTTGAGTCACTGAATGGTGAACTCACCTTCGGACTGTAATATGATTCAAACTCTCTGAATGACATATCCAAAATCACAAAGAGTCTTTTTTCAATCGGGCTCCAACAGATATAATCCTTTTGAGTGGATGAATAACCCACGAACACACATTTCACAGCTCTGGGATCCAACTTTCCCACGGATGGTCTATTGTCTTTCACAAAACATACACATTCAAATATCTTCAATGGAAATATCTCACTATTGTCTCCTTTCAACATCTGACAAAGAGAATTTCACTCCAGCACCCTTGAAGGCATTCTGTTAATCAATTGAATGACTGTTAAAATTGTTTTCCCCCATAGGTGTTATGGGACATTCATTGTCGTCGTCATGCTTTGGGCTACATCTAAAAGATGTCGATTCTTCCTCTCTGCTACTCTATTCTGTGTTGGGGTGTATGGGCATGTGGTTTAGCGACGTATCCCTTGAGCTGTCAGGAAGCCCCCAAATGCTTTGTTGATATAGTTTGTCTTATTATGAGATCGCAGTGCCTCACAACTGCAATATTTGCCTTGTGAAAATCTTTAAAGCAAGCAACCACCTCAATCTTTTGTTTTATCGAGTATATCTAGGTAATACGAGAAAAATAATTAATAAACATAACAAAATACCAATAATCATTCATATAACTAGTAGAATAAGGTCCTCATACATCAGAATATATGAAATCAAACATACCAGAGCACTTATTCTCAGAACCGACATAAGAGTTCCTAGTGAATTTTCCAAACTCACAAGTATCGCACACTAGTTTCTCCTTATTTGTCTTTCATACATAGATGAATACAACCGACTTAATAAACTAAGACTAGAACGTCCCATATATCTGTGACGTAGCAGTAACACATCCTCGACGTTCCTCCTAAATTCGTATACTGCAGCACCAGAGTTGAATTTATCCCCTCTCAATCTTAGTTAGTACCAGAGTTTGTCATGCCATGTTCCAGTCCCAAGTGTTTGGCCTGTCCCTTTCTCTTGGAAGATCACATGGTAAATATCAAAAGAAACAATGCATTTTAACTGAAGAATAATGACACTAATGAACAAGAGATTTACTGGGAAAGAAGAAGCACACAAAATATTGAACAAAGTCATATGATCGTACATCCCACTGTACCCTTACCAACTATAGGTTGTGTTGTATTATTAATAGTCTGTATACTCTCTAGTGTTGCTAAATGAGTATATAAAGAGAACTCTCCAGCAATACCTATCACGTGACGAGAAACACCAAAATCTATGATCTATTCTAATGATTTTGTTGTGGAAATAGAAGTAAAAGCAAGTGTGTCACCAGTACCTTCACTAAAGCGAGCATAAGTGATAATGCTACACCTTGATATCGATGAATTCGAAACATTCTCAATTTCATCTCTTGCTTCTTCTGCTTCCTCTTCAGCAGCTCTAGACACTCATGATCCTCACTAATAAAGATCTCTATTGCCCTCTGCTACCATCAGATTTGTCTGGTAGCCCCCTCTTTCACCTTTCTAACCTCCACGACCTCCACCTTGTTTACGTCCACCTGTCTGTCTCTCCTTAAGTGGCTTAGGACGACCCCTGCTCATATGACCAACTTCACCACAGTTGTAGCACTTGCGAGTCTCCCTCCGGAAACCTAGCGCACTTGGGCTCGCAGTAGCCAATGCAGATCTTGCATTAGAAAAACCACTCCTCTGTGGCGTGCTCGTGATCACGATGGTAATCAAAATACTTGTTCAAATTTCGGAGGGCTAGTAGCCTCCCCTGTAGTAATGTAACTGTTGGCTATCTCCAACAGTTCGAGGAAAGACTTTGAGTTCGAGCAAGTTGAAGTCATATTTAAATCACCCGTCTTTAACTCCTTGTGTCAGAGCAATCTAAGCAATCAGCTTTTGCATGTCCTTCACTTCCAGCATCGAGGGATATAAGAACGTAGGCTTTTGATCTCTCCTTGTTTTATTTGAATTAGAGCCTGGGACTTCTTTCTCGACTTATCTACAGTGGTGAAGTGAGCCACGAAGAGTTTCTTGAACTAAGCGAAAGTCGAAATAATATCGACCGGCAGATTGAGGAACCACTGAAGAGCTGACTCCTTCAATATCATTAGGAAAAGCCAATACCTCATCAGGTCGCTTATCCGTAACACTCCAACAAATGATTCGAAAGAAGCCTCATGATTGACTAGATTATTCTTCCACTTGTAAGGATTCAAATGAAGAATCCTTAATTTCGATGATCTTTCGAGTAAAAAAACTATCGCGGGGCACGTTCTGCCAGATAGCTAGCCACAGGCGGTAGACCCAGTGTTGTCCACATGATGGGAATCTCCTTGTGCTTCAGANGCCTTGAGCATGTTCTAGGCCAACTACTGTGAAACTCGATCGCGAATATTGACCTCCTCACCTTCGATTCTTACGGAAGTAACAATTTCGATATTATCTGTAACTACTCGGACTCACCCACAGAGTCACATACCTCATCATAGCTTCGTAACAGTAATAAAGAAGAACAAAATGCAAAGCAAGAAGAGGAAAAAGTAAAGAATCTTCCAAAGCTCGTACAAAAGAACTTAAGAGGGTTTCCACTCACCTTCGCCCCCTCTTCAGCACCGAAAGCACGCTTCCGTTTCCTCTGGCCTCCTAAATCCAACTCTCCTCAATCGAAAAATCAGAGCAGGCAGCCGGCTCCAGATCAAAGGATCTCCACAAAGACTGAAACGGAGAAGACCTGAAAGGAAGTAAGTTATAGAGAAAGCAAGAGCAGCGTCTCTTCTGGCNACATCATCTGCATCGACCTCCTACTTATAGAGGTCTAAAAATTACGGTTACAAAAGAGGGATTAGTTATAATAACTGCCCAAACAACTAAATCGACATGTTTACTGAGTATAAAATATATTTATAAAACAAGTAAAATATAATGCTTTATCAATCATCAGATGCTTTGGGATTGATTTAATATGTCATTTGATCGCATGTAAAATCATTTTCATCGAGGAGATTGATCGATCGATCATAGATATTTTGTGATTTTGTTGACAGGACATTTGGTCGACAGGTCTATCGACTAGGTTCGTCAGTTAATAATCAATCGATTGATCCTACTGTGCAGTCGGTGACTGCTTAGCCAATCTGGATCGCGCCTTTTGGTTTAGAACTTCAATCATTTGAGGATCCATCCTAGCTGTTTGATTACTTAAAGATTCGTGTTGACATTTTTATCATAGACAGGGGGCGACCTAATACACACTCTTATAGGGAAGTATGCTAAAACTCACACACACACACACACACACACACACACGCGCGCGCACACACACACATATATATATATTGATATTATGTTATATAAGCACATTGAGTACAATTTCTTATATTTTTGTTTTGCATATACGTTCTGCCATGCTATTTTCATATTTTGTTAGTAGTGGTTCTTGAAAGGAATTTTTATTGCAACAGGACACCAAACGTAAATTTGAGTCCGGTGTCTGATTAAAATCACTAAAAAAACTGAAATGGCATATATTTATATGTAATATTGGTTTACAAAAGAGGCAGATAAAAAATTATCAGACTGCAACCCTTGGGTTTTTCTTTCCCTGTATTTATTTTGCCCTTGAGCATGTTCTAGGCCAACTACTGTGAAACTCGATCGCGAATATTGACCTGCTCACCTTCGATTCTTACGGAAGTAACAATTTCGATATTATCTGTAACTACTCGGACTCACCCACAGAGTCACATACCTCATCATAGCTTCGTAACAGTAATAAAGAAGAACAAAATGCAAAGCAAGAAGAGGAAAAAGTAAAGAATCTTCCAAA
>JXCR01137088.1:43741-78592 GCA_002079205.1 Phalaenopsis hybrid cultivar
ATATATATATATATATATATATATATATATTGTATGGTTTTATAAATAAGGCTTGGCGTGAACACCGTCGAGTGTTATAAACAACTTGGTAGGCTTGCCTTTCTGATTTTTTATATGAGTTTTAACCCTGAAAAATTATAAGTTTTGAATCAAATCGCTCTTTCAATATGTTCTTTGTGTTATATATTAAGTTTTAAAAGGCTCATCAAATTTTTGCAGCAAAAATTTCTATCAAGTTTCGTAAGAGTTTTGGTAGTAGCCAGTAAGCTAGGCCATTAATTTAAAGAATGTCATTCTACATAGACACTAATGATTTAGCTTTTGAAATAGGATTAAGAGAAAGATGCAAAAATTAATAAAAGTTATATCCAATCCCTATGTTATTTTGAACTATGTTTATTACATGTATTTGATTTGTGAATGATCGATGATGTTGGTTTGCTCTTATCTAGAAGAGTTAATGCATACTAAGGGCTCGTTTGGGACCACGAGATGACTACGTCGCTGCGGTGGGTCGCGTCATTTCAGGTCCGTTTGGTTCGGCGTTCTTGTTGTTGCGCGGTGCCGCCCCGCATCTATTAATAAAAATATCGGTGTTTGTTTCGGCGTGGCTCCCACCGCTTTCCGTGGTATCGAGCGAAAACCGAAAGCTAAGTAAGGCCCGTTGCCCAGCTTTTGAAAGCATTTTTTTACCCCTGGTGCCCCTTTGCCTTAAAACGCGAGACTTGCGAGCTCGTTGTCCCTTCCCATCATTTTCTTCCGCGAGCTTTGTTCCAGTGCGTCTCCTTTCCTATTTCTCTTCCTGTTCTCATGATCTACCAGCAAGGGTAAGAAATATTTTTCTCATCTTCCTTCGTCCGCCTCTTCTCGAAAGGTTTCCTTAGATCTGGAAGTTAGGTTTTTTCGTTGGCTTTTCGATCATGGAAAATATATATCGTGGCCCTATTTTACGTATCCCAGAAGATAAATAGTGATGTTATTATATTAGAAGGAACATTTTAGGGTTTTTTTAGAAAGGATTATGCTATCTTGTTACAAGTTTTAAGGTTATGCTACCCTATTAGAAGCTTTATGGTATCATGTTAAAAGTTATTTGCTATCATGTTCGGTTACGATAAAGGGTCTATGCTGAGTTACGGTAAAACCTGTGCTCTGTTTAGGGTTGGGTTGAAAGCCTAAAGCATGATTCATGCACATGTATATTGATTGCTTCCCTTGCCTTCTACTCATTTCTCAAAATGATACTAATTGTAGAGCTCTTAAATATGACCTCTACAGGTTAAAGGGCTTATTAATTTAGATAAAATTGTTCTGCCTTATTTGAGGAAGGTTTCATGTGGGATGGAATCCTTTAACATGTTTGGATGACCAAAATCTTTTACTTATAAGCGGCTTCTCTCAAATCATAGCTTATTCAAACATATTTGATGAATCTTGGTATTTGTCCTTTACAGTTCAAAATGGCCTAGGAATGAATAACTTAGCTAACTTTGCAACAGTGTCTTGCTAAGAATGAAAGAATCCTGACTGCTTGGTTTTCCATGTTACCATCTTATTAGAATTGGTTGATAGCTTTTTAATTGTGCTGGGATAAAATCTCTTCATTAAAAATGCTTAAAGTTTTGTTTATAAAGCCAATCAAGTAGTGCATTTTACTTGGATATGTATATTTTAGCATTTTGAGCCTGCAATTCCTTTAGGGAAGTTGCAATTGTTTGCATAAAAAGATTTGACATTTCGATCTTCAATCATCTACAGATTGTACATCTATATATGGAAGGGATAATTATAAACAGAGCACCTGAACATTGTTATTTATAAATGAATGCTTGCTTTTTATTTTTATGAGATTATGAATGATTTGAGCTTGACAAGTCTAAATGTATCGGTTCGTCGAGGTACATGGAGAACAATTGTTTATTTGGGGGAAAGGGAAAAAAAATTTGATGTTATGGTCTGTAGTTAAATTGGATGGTATGTATGATAGTTCCAAAACAACTGCTTTTAAGCTCCTCCATGTTGGATGTATTCTATGTATGTTAACTTACATTTCTAATAAAGAGCTTTGATTCGTTCCCAGTGGATGTTGGTCAATTCGACCGAACCAGGTTAATTATTGTGTCATTCGTCTGGCTACTTAGCTTGCTTATTTTTGTACTTTTCGTAATGTTATTTATGATTCATGTTTATTTCATTAAAGTGGATAGCAAGTTTCTAAATGGTGTCAATACTCTTTTCCAATGTTCATCTTTATCGTAGTAGTAAGGTGGCTAATAAAAGTCGAGAGCTTGGTACACCTGCGCTGAAGAAAGACATAAAAAATATATTTTGCGCCTATTTTATAAATGAAATTGAAATGGGTAATAGACCTACTACCTTTTTTAATAAGGAGGGGTGGCAAAATATTATAAAAAAATTCAAAGAACGTACTGGCAGAGAGTACGACATACTACAGCTAAACAACAAATGGGATCAACTGAAAAAAGATTGGAAATTTTGGAAAGATTTGAAAAGAGTATCCCTTGGCTTGGGTTGGGATCCGGTAAAGCGAACAATTGACACTCTGGAGGAGTGGTGGACAAAAAGACTTGCAATAATGCGTTTTGTATTCCATATAATTCAATGCATACATGAAGTGCAATGAACTTGAGGCTGATTTGGAAACTTGCAAACATTAAATGTCTATGAAATCTGCTCCTTTTATACATGTCGCTGCAATTTGAATGAAAACTTGTAAACATGTTGCTGCAATTTCTACCATTGGGGAAGTATATGATTGCAAGGCAAAAAACTGAAATCATATCTTCTAACACCTGAATTTTCACATGTAAATACATATACATTTATTGAACTCACAGCTGGCCAGCAGAGATCATGCTCTCGAAAGTTCTTTGGTGGCAAGATTGATACAGGATTTATAAATTTCTTGTTAAGCTCCTCAAAAGAATTCAGGGAATTGGGACAACACGTCTTTGTTCTAATATGGCAAAGCTATTTGGAAGACATCATTTTATTTTTTTCAATAGGAAAAGAATATGTTGTAAATATATTTGGAGACATTGTTGAGTGTGACAGATGTATATTTTTGTTTTATTATAGTAATGAATATACATGAATCCTTTCTCGTAGATGTATGTCCGCATGACTGAACCACGTTAAATCCTCTATCTTTATTGATTTATTTAATTTATTTTATTTAGTCCCTATAAATCGAAATGCATACTTCAGCGTATATCTCTGTCGTACTAATTTCATGGGTCATTTACAAATAAAGATCTTGTTACAACTGGAATGTTATTTCCTATTTTGTTGCACTCAAGATAATATGAGCTCACGGATTTCCGGGACATCCCGACGAACACTCTGTTACTGTGGCCTCAAACCCTCACTGCTGACGTCACGCTAACAACACAGCTACGAGAGGAAGTTTTATACCTACCCAAGGAGCATCGACGAATAGTGCAAATTCTTCTGTTAGGCAGACAGTTCGATTGATTCCCCAGATGATATTGATCGAGAATGGAGAACATTACTTGAGCAAAGTCTGGCATGAGAGCTACATCATGTTAATGTTAAGAATAATATAATTATCTTACTAATTGTCCATGTATTAGTTTTAGAGTTTTTTTTGTTCTCCTGATGTTATCAGTTACTTGAGATGTATTTATGTAATTCTGCACTGTTATCGTTGAAGTTTGGGATTAACAGAAGTCATGTATTCCCATAAAATCTTTCGTTATGTAAATGATGAATTTTTGTTGTGATATATAACAGAAATGGGTACTTCAATTCGTAGTTTATTTTTTTCTCAATATTTATGTTTACATATCTATGACATAAATGAAAAATTAATACATTTCTGTTTGACCATCAAATATTGATATTCATAACTTTTTATATGTTGAACTCTAAACAAATATAACAACATTCCTATAACAAGTCTTTTATTTCATATTCTCACCTCTCTAACAAATAAATATTTTAAAATATAATAATCAATTATATAAATTTATTACATAACTATTAATAACTAATTACCCTAAAATATAATTTATTACATAATTAACATGTTGAAATTTTAATAATTTATTACATAATAAATTTTACTTTTGGAATTTAAAAATTTCACTATTACATCCATCTCTTAAACATTTTAACACATAAGGTAGAATTATCATTTTTTCAAAAGCAATTTTCAGACAGCTGGAACAAATAGTCTCCTGCAGCTACTTCACCGTAGCTAGTGCAGACCCTGCTTCGTTCAACGTCTCGCTTGCGACATGACGCGAATTCGGCGGAAAGCCGGCCGCAGATCAAAGCTCGCGGCCCCTTCGCTTGACTCCAGCTCATGCACTTCCTTCATTGTCGACTCAAGTATCATTCCTCCACCACACACACTCCCCTCCTTGTCGCTCCCTCCCTCAGAATCAAAGTCTTCGAACTCTTCTTATTCCCCCGATCAGAGTTTCAGCATATATGTTGCGGCTTCTTCTCTTTAGGTGGATATCAGCTTCTTTTTCCTTGAATTGAGCACTTTATTTTCATTTTTTTGCGTGCAATCGAAGGTCTTACTGTTCGTCAGATTGCTTGACAAGAGTTTATTGACTCAATTTTCTTCATTTATTTTATTTTTATGAGTTTTAAAATTTTTCTTAGCTTCAAAATCCATCCATGAAATGTTTTGAAACTTCTTTGGGGAATTGATTGGTGATTTTTTGTTGTTGCAGAAGGCGAAGTTATGTTTGAGTCTCAGGTGTTTGTGATATTTTTAGGGTTGGCTTCTTAAACCCTTACAAAATAATATCTTTATGCTTAATATTCATCCTATAAGGTTGAAGTTATATGAATATTATGATCCTATTGGATCATTAAACATTAGGACGATTCTTCACGACATTAATAAAGATATGTTGAACTTTTAGGCTTATACTTTGTTTTTGTTACTGAAGCTTAAAACCCCACCTTGTATTCTATAATAGTGTTGAGCTATTGAAATCTACCACGATGACTTCAATGGGATATGTTTAGCAAGGAAGATGAATATATTAGAACATGAGTCAATATAATATTGGTTCGCAAATTTTTACTTTTGAAGTGTTAGATATAAGGTTGTCACGGTTCTGTTACAAACAACATTTCTAAACAGGGGCAGAATGATTATTTATCCAGAAACAACTATCTCACAGCTGTTTTCACATAGCTGCAACAAACAACCAACAGCTTTCTCAGACAGTTTCCCCGCAGCAGCTTCCTGTGGTAGCTAAGTTGTAGAAGTTGCAACTGTCTCAAAAAGAGCCCAAGCGTCCACCAAATTTCAGTCATGTTCTGATTTTGGTACAATAATGTTGGCACTTCAAAAGTAGTTTTGAGTAATCTATGATATATATTTATTTGAGAGTTTCAAACTTATGCAAAAATTTGATGTTTTATGGTTTATTTAATGTTGGGTGGATCTTGAAGTGCAAGGAATGATTTATTTAATTTTTTTATGTAGTGTGCTTCAATGTCAAATTTTGATCTTTTTCAAACTGCTTCATTTTGCAACTTAAATTGTCATTGAAGTAAAAAAAAAACAATGCAAATCCAAATATTATTTCAAGAGAACCGGAAAAAATAGTTTTGAAACAAATAATGTTGAAGTTTTGGCTAAGAAAATGAGAAAGAAGAAATCCTCTTTTTGGGAGTATCTCGTTGTGACAGAATTTACAACCAAAGTTGTTGTAACTTCTTTGTGGTAATGGATTTGTCGTACCAAATTTCACAAATCATAGTGTTACCACTTCACAACTACTTAGGCAGGTCCAAGATTGTCAAAAAAATCAAATGAACAAACAAACACGTCAATTCATTAGATAAAATACAAAAAATCATTAACTTGTTGCTTTATGATGCTAGTGTAGATATTGAGATTTATATTATTCATGACCCAAACAAATACAATCAACATTGAATAAGAAAAATAATTGTTAGAATGATAATTGTACATGAATACCCATTTATGATGATCAAGCATTTGTGGTTCAAGATCTTGTTAAAATAATTAAACCCTCATTATGAGAGGCCGCCTAGAAATAATATTAAAAATGACTTTATTAAGATATATGACATTAAAAAATAGAAGCTACGAACAATTCTCAATGATGTATGACTTAAGGAAAATATGTTGAGATTTTCATACCTATTTTATACTGTTTTTAATGATATTGCACTTTAAAGAAAGATNATATTTTTACTTTTAAACTAAAGTGTGGTTTTGATTTCTCCATAGATTCTGAGTAGTTTTTTTTATCTCTCTTCTTAAAATGATAAGTAATTAAGTGTTGGATGGAAGTTGTGGAAAGTATTGATCTTTAATGTTGGAAGAAGTTGTGATGATTTAAATCCATGTACTTCATTTACTTCTTGATTTGGATAATCCAGATGTTAAAATTTGCTGTGAGAACATGTAAGAAATGAGCTGGTATTGTCTCAGTCAACAATTGGAAAAAATCACATAAGGTTGTATGAATGAGAATGTAGTTCATATGATTGAGTGCAAATAAATAGGGACATATTCATTGAAGGGTGTAGAGTTAGAGGACTTTAAAGTGACAGGTTAAAGCCCCCAAATTAGTTTATTGTTTTAAGTTCTAATACGAGATGTTAGCCCCCAAGTAGAGGGAATCAAGGGAACTCTAAAGTGAGAGCTAGTATCTTCTCTGCCTAGCTGGTCTTCAGAACTATTCAAACTTTAAATTAGCTAATGTTCTTTATAACATCTTGACCAAAGAAAAATATGTTGAGATTTTCATAACTATTTTATACTATTTTTAATGATGTTGCACTTTAAAGAAAGTTATTTTTGATGTTTTGTTGTAGGAATGATGAATTAGGGTCATTGGAGCAAAAAGATGNTGAATGATGAATTAGGGTCATTGGAACAAAAAGATGCAAAAAGGAGCGAATTCGGAGCGAAAAAAACCAAAATGTGGAGAATTGAACTAGGCCGCCGATGGCGCCCTCGACCTACTGACGATGATTTTCTCCCGAGACTACAGGAAAAAATTCTTCAGAAGCCCGCCGACGACGGCGAGATCGACGGTTATGCCTACTCAAGGTTTGGATAAGACAAAATTTTGAAGGGATGCTTAGGCAACTCTTGGGAAAGCTCATCCACAACTTTAAAAGAACATTTTGGCCGAAAATTGGGAGAGTCTAGAGGCCTTAGAGGTTACCATTAGTGTATAGAATTTCCAATAGAGTGTAACAATTATGAGGATTTCTTCTAGAGATTGCAAGAGTGGAGGGAAAGTGAGAGATTTCTTCCTCCTTCTACTTCGAAGAGGAATTTTGTGTGCTGTAAAGAAAGGAAGAGATTCAAAGGAACTTCGAGGAGTGTTCTTTGAGAGAAATTAGAGATAAGTTATTTATTTGTTGTAGTTTGTATGACTTTGATTTTATATATGAATTCCGAGTTTTGTTGTGTTTTCCCCAAGATCTGAGTAGTTTTCTCTGTCTTTCTCCTTGTCTCCTGTGAAATGGTGATTCCATGAGATCTGAGTAGTTTTCTCCGTCTTTCTCCTTGTCTCAAGATTTGTGAAATGGTGATTGTCTTTCTCCTTGTCTTGAGATTTGTGAAATAGTGACTTGTTGTAGTTTGTATGACTTTGATTTTATATATGAATTCCGAGTTTTGTTGTGTTTTCCCTGAATTCTGAGTAGTTTTCTCTGTCTTTCTCATTCTGTTAAGATTTGTGAAATGATAATTTGAATTGGTGAAGCCATGAAAATGTTTAAGAAATTGTGATGATCTTTTCACNTCATGAGTTCTGAGTAGTTTTATCTGTTTTTCTTCTTCTCTCGAAATTTGTGAAATGGTAATTTGAATTGGTGAAGCCATGAAAATGTTGAAGAAATTTTGATGATCTTCTCACTTTGATCTTAATTTACTTTCAATCTGGCCAATTGATTTATTAAAATATGTTAAGTTTTACAACTAAAGTGAAGATTACATCTAAGATTCAGGGAGGTCCAAGCCTTTGGAAGTTGGGTGCAAATAAATTGGGAAATGATATTATCAGGCATAAAATTGGAGATTTTAGAGTGACAGACTAAAATCCTCAATTCGGTCCTATCGTTTGGGTGCTGAAGTATAGATGTTAGCCTTCAGGTGAGGGGAACGTGGGAGCTCGAAGTGAGAGTCGGCATCCTCCCAGTCTAGCTGCAAATTCCGTAACAAGCGTAGGATTAGTCAATGTTCTTAATGCCTGGACCAAAGGGTAAAGAATATGTATGCTTCTATTTGGCACAATCTAAATTGAACTAAATCACTTTATCCATTCACTATAATTTCTTTATAAGGAGAATGATGCTTTCTTATATATTGAATATCACAATTAAACCCTCCTTAGTATCATTTGTTATTTATTATTTATTAAAATTATCTATTTATTTCAATTGCCTATTAGTAACAGATAAGCAAATTGAACTTCGTTGTTGTGATTAAAGACTTTTCTAAAATCTTAGTCTGCAATTCTAACCACTCCCTGCATGATCGATATCTAGGACTCCATTAAAGGCTTATATTATTTGAGCGATACGTATACTTGTGTTGATAAGTATGACTTTACAATTATTGAATATTTATTACGTCCATATTTATCTTGTATTTTAAGCATATATAAAGTTGCCGGTCAAGTTTTTGGCGTCGTTGACGGGGAGTAATTGAGTGATTGAGTGATTAAGTCAAATCACGATCAGAGTAATGGACAAATTAGGATTATTAGAAAATTTTTACTTGAATTGCAACTTATTTTTATATTTAGTTAATATATAACTGAGTACTGATTTCAAGTTGTATGCATAAATTTGGACCTAAAAATCTTATACCCTACGATTCAGAATTAGAACGCACTATTAGAAGGATTAGAAATTTAAGAAGAGAACCTAGAAATTCTGATACAATGGAAAACAACCTGAACAATTAAGGAATAGAGAATGAACACNAGAAAGATATAAGAAAGCTTTTGGTTGGACCTTAGCTGATATTAAGGGAATCATTCCTTCAATCTGTATGCACAAAATTATATTAGATGAACAATATGAACTAAGAGTTGATCCACAAAGGAGATTAAATCTGATGATTAAAGAAGTAGTTAAGAAGAAAATTTTGAAATGGTTAGACACTGGAATTATATATCCTATTTTGGATAGTGCGTGGGTAAGTCCTATTCATTGTGTTCCTAAGAAAAGAGGAGTGACTGTTGAAACAAAAGAAAATAATGAATTAATACCAATCAGACAAGTTACTGGGTGGCGTATTTGCATTGATTATAGGAAATTAAACACTGCCACCAGAGATCGCTTCCCTTTACCATTTTTAGTTCAAATAGTGGATAGACTTGCTGGGCACAAATATTTTTGTTTTTTAGATGGATATACCGGTTACCATCAAATTCCTATTGCTCCTGAGGATCAAGAAAATACAACATTTACTAGTCCTTTTGGAACTTTTTCTTTTCGAAGAATGCCTTTCGAATTATGTAATGCACCTGCAACATTCGAGAGATGTATGATGTACATATTTAGTAAGTTAATTGATGATGGATTGAAAGTATTTATGGATGATTTCTCTGTATTTGGAACATCATTTGACGCATGCTTAAATTACCTTGAAAAAGTTTTGGAGTTATGCGAAAGAAGTAATTTGGTTCTAAACTGGGAGAAATGTCAATTTATGGTTGCAGGAGGAATTGTGTTAGGGCATAAAATTTGGAAGATGGTATGAAAGCAGACCCTACAAAAATTCAGGTTATATCTAAACTAACACATCCTACTAATGTAAGAGAAGTTAGGAGTTTTCTTGGACATGTTGGATTTTACAGGCATTTTATTAAATATTTTTCAAAAATTACTAAAACTCTATGCCAACTTTTAGAAGAGGAAAAGAAATTTGAATTTACTGAAAGCTGTTTAAATACCTTTGAGTTATTAAAGGAAAAATTAATCACAGCCCCTATTATAGTTTCACCTAACTGGCATTTGAGTTATTAAAGGAAAAATTAATCACAGCCCCTATTATAGTTTCACCTAACTGGGAGAAGCTGATGTTTGATGCTAGTGATTATGCTATTGGAGCTGTTCTTGGACAAAGGTATGAAAAGATTTTTAAAGTTATATACTACGCTAGTAAAACTCTTAATGATGCACAAATTAACTATACTATTACTGAAAAAGAGTTACTATTAATTGTGTATGCTTTAGATAAATTCAGATCTTATTTAATAGGAGATAAATGTGTTGTGCATACTGATCACTCTACTATTAAATATCTGATGCAAAAGAAGGATGCTAAACTAAGGTTGATTAGATGGATACTTTTGACGCAAGAATTTGATCTTGTGGTTATTGATAGAAAGGGAACTGATAATCAAATTGCTGATCATTCAGAAAATCAAGAATCATCCGATACTGACAATGAAATTACAGACAGTTTCCCTGATGAACAACTTTATAGCATTAATGAGTGAAAAATACCATGATATGCTGATATTGTTAATTATATTGTAAGTGATATTTTGCCACCTATGCAGACATTGCAACAACAAAGGAAATTCATTCATGATGCAAAAACATATTTTTAGGGTGAGCCTTATTTATATAAACAATGTAAGGAACTTATTATGAGGAGATGTGTACCTTATGAAGAAACTGAGCTNTAGATTGATGAAGAGTCAATATATGAAGATTGGGAGAGATTTAAAGATCTTTTTAGGAAGTGTCATCATCATTCGTTACCAGATTTGTTGATAATTCAAACATTTTATAATAGATTAGTAGGATCTCTTAGATCGATTATAGATGCTGAGGCTGGTGGTTCTTTAATGTCAAAACCTTTTGATGTGGCTTATTTATTAATAGAAGAGATGGCTACCAACAATTTTCAATGGCCCTCTGAGCGGGTAAATCCTAAAAAGAGGTATCCATGATTCTGATGCAATATTTATATTAGCATCACAGATTGCAGCAATATCAAGAAAATTATATCATTGTGGGATGAATTATTCTCCAACACATCCTATGATGGAAGAGAATTCATTTGGGCAATTTGTGGATGTTCAACCTTCATATGAGACCTTAAATGCTATTAATATACCCAACAACCCATATTCGAACTATTATAACCCAGGTTGGAAGAATCATCCAAATTTTAATTAATAACAATCTTCTACGATCAACAATGTGCAAACAACCCAATGAACCCATTAGAAAATTCATCCAACCAAGGAAATGTTAACTATAGACCCCAACAATGGGCAAACAACTCAGTGAACCCATTAGGAAATTCATCCAACCAGGGAAATGTTAATAAACAATGGGCAAACAACCCAGTGAACCCATTAGGAAATTCATCCAACCAAGAAAATGTTAACTATGGCGAACAACCCAGTGAACCCATTAGGAAATTCATCCAACTAAGGAAATGTTAACTATAGACCTTAAGTTGGAAGATCATCCAAATTTTAATTGGAATAACAATTCTTCTACAAATCAACAATGGGGAACTATTGTAACCCAGTTTGGAAGAATCATCCAAATTTTAATTGGAATAACAATTCTTCTACAAATCAACAATGGGCAATGAAGAATCATCCAAATTTTAATTGGAATAACAATTCTTCTACAAATCAACAATGGGCAAACATAGTGAACCCATTAAGAAATTCATCCAACCATGGAAATGTTAACTATAGACCTTCTTATCCTCCAAGATTTAATAGTAATACTCAAATTAAGGAGAAGAAGTTGTTTATGGAAGAGCTGATATTAAACATGGGTCAACAATTGCAGAATCAAGGAAATTAATTACAAATTCAAGGAAATCAATTACAAAATCAAGGAACGGGTATTAAAAATATTGAAAAAAAATTAGGGCATATCGCTACTGCGCTAAGTAACCGAACATTAGAAACTTTTCCTAATACTGTGGAACCAAATCCTAAAGACCAAGGAAAAGAACAAATCAAAGCGATACAATTACAAAGTGGAAAAGAATTGGAAACAAGGGTGCAAAAAGAAACATAAACTGAAAAAGAGAAAGTGGATACCGAAAAAGAGAAGGATCATGAATACCAAGATTTAGAGTATCCATTTACACCNAGCAATTATTCAGAAAAAGCTTCCTGAAAAATTAAAAGATCCTGACAATTTCACTATACCGTATGTTATTGGTGAAAAATTTTATGGAAGAGCTTTATGTAATTTGGGAGCCAACATTAATCTTATGTCTGTATCAATTTTCAAAAGATTAGGATTAAGAGAAGTCTCACCTACTTCTGTAACCCTACAGTTAGCGAATTGTTCAGTTACATTTCCTAAGGGAGTTATAGAAGATGTGTTAGTAAAAGTGAATAAATTTATATTTCCTGTGGATTTTATTGTTTTAGATATGGAGGAAGATAAAGAAATACCTATCATTTTAGGGAGACCATTTTTAGCTACTGTAAAAGCTATGATAGATGTTCAAAAAGGAGAATTAACTGTGAGAGTTAATGATCAAGAAGTGACTTTTAATATTGCGAAATTTATGAAATATCATGCTGTTGAAAGAGATAATGAATGTTTTCGCAAGTAAATTATTGAACATCTACTGAATGAACATTTTAAAGAACATTTTGAAGATAAAAAGCATTTTGAAGGAGAAGAACATTTTGTAGAAAAGGAAAAATTTGAAAAGAGTAAGGAAGTTATTTTGGACAAATTAAAAAATGAAGAATTAGATTATGTTCAGGAAAGATTTGAGATGTTGGATATTACGGAAAATGACAATAAAAATCTATTTCCATCAATTATAAAACCACCTGAACTTGAGATGAAAATACTGCCTAGCCACTTGAAGTATGTATTTTTAGGAGACTCATCTACATTACATGTGTTAGTATATCTTCAGAATTAAATGATCTACAAGAGCAAAGACTGTTAGATGCATTGAAAAGACATAAGAAAGCTTTTGGTTGGACCTTAGCTGATATTATGGGAATTAGTCCTTCAATCTGTATGCACAGAATTATATTAGATGAATAATATAAACCAAGAGTTGATCCATAAAGGAGAATAAATCTGATGATGAAAGAAGTAGTTAAGATCAAAATTTTGAAATGGTTAGCCACTGGAATTATATATCCTATTTTAGATAGTGTGTGGGTAAGTCCAATTCATTGTGTTCCTAGAAAGGAGGACTGACTATTGAAACAAAAGAAAATAATGAATTAATACCTATCAGACAAGTTACTGGGTGGCGTATTTTCATTGATGAAGCAAAAGAAAATAATGAATTAATACATATCAGACAAGTTACTGGGTGGCGTATTTGCATTGATATAGACTACTGAAGCACAAGAGAATAATGAATTAATACCTATCAGACAAGTTACTGGGTGGCGTATTTGCATTGATTATAGAAAAAGTAAACACAGCCACTATGAAAGATCACTTCCCTTTACCCTTTTTAGATCAAATAGGGGATAGACTTGCTGGACACAAATATTTTTATTTTTAGATGGATATATCGGTTACCATCAAATTCCTATTACTCATGAGGATCAAGAAAAGATAATATTTACTAGTCCTTTTGGAACTTTTGCTTTTCAAAGAATGCCTTTCGGATTATGTAATGCACCGCAACATTCCAGAGATGTATGATGTCCATATTTAGTAAGTTAATTGATGATTGATTGGAAGTCTTTATGGATGATTTCTCTGTATTTGGAACAACTTTTGACGCATGCTTAAATTACCTTGAAAAAGTTTTGGAGTTATGTGAAAGAACTAATTTGTTCGTGCTTAAGCACCGGCTCACAAAAACTGGTTTGCGAACAGTTAAACGTGAAAAATAACCCCAAAAATTTCTATTTTTGCTCCTGCCATCATCTTCGTCCTCCGACGTTTGCGATTTTGATTTTAGGGCAAACATTATTATAGAGATTTCTTAGTAGATTCGAGTCAAATTTGCTAGATTTAGATTTCTTAAGGTAAGAGCTTCAGTTCTATGTAAAAATTTTGGATTTTCACCATGTATTTTGAGTACATTTGGAGAAACCCAAAAATCACTATTCATTGTGAAAAGTGGAGAAAAATCTATAAAAACTGCATAGAAATTGTAGTTTAAACTTATGGGAGTTGAGTTTAGTAGATCAGACTTGATATTTGAAATTATTTTAGAATTTTTGAAAATTTTAAGAAATGGCACAAAGAATGAAGAGGAACAAGGGAAAGTCCCACTTTGATTTGAGCAAGTTTGCAAGTTCAAAAGCTTAGGACAGATATAGTGATGCTCTACAATTACAAAAAATGATTCCTAAGAGGTGTTTTAAAAATCTAGGTGGATCCATGGAGGATTTGATCGTTCGCCGACAATGAGAACGATTCTATTATTTTTCTGCTGTGTCTGTGATTTCTGTAGTGCAGGAGTTCTATACAAACCTCCCTGAGGTGGAAGATGATTAAATCATGGTCAGAGGCAAATTGTTACCTTTTTCACCGGAGGTAATCAACATGTTCTACCATTTAATGGCTGATACTTTGTGTTTTTATTTGAACTATAGTCCTACTGAAACGAAACTGGACGAGATTATATCAGTTTTAACTGTTGGAAGGGGACTTTAAAAAATTACAAATGAGATGAGAATCAATTTTTCTATTTCAAAGTTAAGTGCACGATCAAAGGCGTAGCACTACTTTATTTCAGCTTGTCTGTTACCAACAAATCATCTTAGTGAAGTTATGAGGGAGAAAGCTACGTTGAATTATTGTATTCAGCAGTGCAAGTTTATCAACATTGGAGCTTTGATTTGTCAAACTATCATCAGTTCTGCTAGTGTTGCTACTACTACAGGTTTGGGATTTGCTTCCTTAATCTTTTCATTGTGTGAGCAAACTGGAGTTAGATATGATAGTTGGGAAGAAGTATTGCTGCCTCTTAAACAAATTACAAGTGTGAATGTGAAATCATATTCTGAACACTTTATTTTTGGTTTGAGAGGAGGATTTTCAAGAAGTTATGAAATGTCGACGTCTGCTTTTTAAGAAGTTATGGAATGTCGACGTCTGCTTTTTAAGAAGTTATGGAATGTCGACGTCTGTTGCATCCACCTCCGTTACTTCTACATCTAGACCATCTCCATCCGGAGGTCAGCCTATTGAATCTCAAGATCAATTATTGCAGAAGATGATGGATAATATTAATTTTACCGTAGATAAATTTAGGAAATTTTGTAGATCATATTGATGGATATGTTAGAAGACATAGTAATTATGAGGAGAAATTTCACTCATCTTTGGAGAGCCTTATTATGTGTAACCAAGGAGTTGAATTTCCTTCATATCTAAAGTATCTTGATTATGAGTCTGCAACCTTTTGGGATAGCGGTGACACTATGATGATGAGGAGGAGGACAAAGTTATTATTTATGTTTGTATTATGTGATGTAATTTGTGGTGTGCACTTGATGCAATTTGAGTTTTTATACTTGTTGGACTATGTGATGTGTTAGACTTTCTGTTTAAATGTTATTGGAATGTTTGTTTTTTGTTAGTATTGTGTTTTAAATTCTAGGGAAGTAATGGTTGATTGTGTAATGTGCTTTAGTTAATTAAGAATGAACTTATTTTTATGTCTTATGAAAGTTGAAAATCTTGCTAGCTTTAATGTTAAACTTTAATATCAGAAATTTGCTACCTTGTATTTTCTTTTATCTTGCTAGTGTGTTTGTTTGCTTTATGTCTTTACCCACTACTTAGAAGTTTAATGAATCTCTATATATTAAAAAGTAAGAAATTTGATCTAAAATTAATTTACTTATGTTTTTAGCTTTGTATTTGTATAATTAGGGTATAAAAATTCATATAAGCATGTTATTTCAATTTTCATTCCTGCTTATATATATCTGTTATTAAACTGCTTAATCTTGCAAAAAATTTAAGTATAGGGGGAATAAAAAATATTTTCAAAACTTAAATTTTATTTGTTCTCAAATGTGCTACAAGTGAATTTGATTTGAAAAGAAAAATGATCATGTCCTAAATTTGGGAAGTAAAATTTTGATTATATAAATGAGTAAGAAAATTTAGTTAAAGTTTTATAAGTGATGTAGAAAAATCTAAAATTAGAAGTTTTTAAATGTATAAATGATAAATATTGTGTAACTATCTTTAGTAGAAGAAATTGTATTTTTGAAAAATTTATAAATTTAGACTTTTATTTTTGGTACTTAAATCTCATCTATTGAAATTAAATTTTCAAAACTATTATTATGTTTTTTAAGTCAAATAAAATGATCAACTCTTTGCTTTGGAAAAGGAAGAGTGAAATTCAAAATTATTAAAGACATATCCAGATAGAGTAATCCTTACCTAGAAAAAGAAAAAGAAAAGAGAAAGAAAAAGAAAAGAAAAAGAAAAGAAAAGAAAAGAAAAAGGTTGAAAAGGGAGGAGAAGCTTGAGGATTAGAGCCTAATAAAAAATTAATTCCACATCTTATCTTTTTAAAGTATAAGACTTGAGAAACTCTTAAGCTTAAGGATATAATACATTAAGTAAATTTATACTTAATAAATTTTTTTTAAGTGAAGGAAATAAAAAATATAAGTTCTATATTTGGAAAATCTACAAGTATTTCTGAATTAGATATGAACTCATATTTTTCATGCTTCTTTAGTTTAAGGATTTCTAAACTTTAAGTTGGTCTCATTCACTAGATTTTTTTCTAAATTAGACTATTCTATTTCTAGAACAAAATTTTAGAAACTCCTAAACAAACTCATATACATAATCATACTTATTTAGTTTTTAAAGATTGAAGTGTCACTTGAGGACAATTAACATCTTAAGTTTGGGGGATTTTGATACACCTAAAATTTATAGTGTTTTTAAACATATTTTTATACCTATTTTTGAGATATTGCACTTTAATGGAATGTATTTGTGTGTTTTTCTTTCAGGTTCATACACATAAAACAGGTTCAATTTTTCATATGCTTTAATGCCTATATTTGGTGATTTTCAATGATATTGCACTTTAAAGGAAGGTATTTTGTGTATTTTTGGTTTCAGGTATAGAAAATAGAGGTTTGGAGAAAAAGAAGCAAAAATGGTGCAATTTGGAGCAAAAACGAGAAAGAAAGAAAATTCTATCCCGACACATTTTTATATGTCTCTCTAAGCTTAATATCTTTTACACTTCTCACATATTTTTGAATGAAATTATAATTTAAAGGAATGTTGTTTTTATGCTTATTTTGTAGGTTTATCAGTTAGGAACACAACACAACTGAAATGGGGCGAAACAAAGGGGCCAAACAAAGCAAAATGGTGAAGCTGTGCAGGGTGAGTGCCCACAGCACGAGAACCGGCGCCGAAAGCACCAGAGTACATAAAATAATGCCAAACCTATGCTGACAACACCCAAATGGCACTGATAGCGCCCGAAATAGTTTGGATGCGATCCTGGGCAAATTTCTAAAAGATTTAATGTATTTGGATGCTTTTTGGAAGGTTGCTTGAGGCATCTATTGGAAAGTTCATCCCTACACTATAATAGAGTGCTTTTATGTCAGAAAAAGTGGTGTGTGTGAGTGGAAAAATGTAGAGAATGTTTAGAGATCTTAGAATAGGAGTAGAAATGTAGATTTCTACCTTCTTGAAGAGAATGGTGACTGTATTTTGAGAGAATATGTAAGGGAATGTTCTAGCATTGCATGGATCAGTGGGAGACTTTGTGGGAGAGATTTTAGTATTGTGTGCTTCATTATCTTATGATTTTGTAAATACTTATGTAGTGGATTTGCTTTGATTTAATGAAGTTTTTCGTTGTGTTTTCTTCTTGCTTTGTGATGTATTTCTCTTACTCTTTTTTTTTTGGAAATAGTGGCATGAGAAGATTATGTCGTTATTTTACTTTTACTTTTCTTTTGCAATGAGTAGGATTCATGTTCAGGATTTTGAGATGCATGCTAGAAGAAGTTTTAATTATAAATTGTGATAGTTTTTCAACTCTGCTCTTAATTTACTTTTCGATCTGACCAATTGAATTGTTAAAATATGTTGTGAAAAATATGATCCGAGAAATGGAGTATGAGTTCTACAAAAGAGTGAGAATCACATTTAAGTCCATGAAGGAGTATTTTGTTCATGGGAATAAGTGCAAATAAATAGAAAAATATACTTTTTTGGGTGTATAATTGGAGATTTCTAAGGTGATAGACTAAAATTTCCCAATTCGATCTTAGTTTTTAAAAACTAAAGCGAGAGTTAGCCTTCAGGGGAAGGGAAGTGAGAGCCAACATCCTCCTAGCCTAGCCACGGATTTAGGGACAAAATTTAAGATTAGCTAATGATTTTTTATAACACTAAATTAGGGTAGAGAATTAAAATTGCTCTTAATTGGCACATACAATATTTAATGTATCTCATTCCTTTACATTGTCTAATTTGCTACATAAGAATAGTAGTTTTTATCATATTAAAATTCTCCAAACAAACTCATCCAAAAAGGGTTATCTTTAGAATTAATATTTACACTTAGGAATAGCTGCTGTCCTTACATTTAACATTCGCATTTAGAGTAGTTGCTAGATAAAACACCATTTTAATCAACATTCCAAAGTAATAATAGTAGACTGGAATTTGACTAAGGACATATTTCCTCGCTTCCTCATGGGATCGATATTTAGGGCTTAACCAGAAAGTCCAATATTACTTGAAGTGATACGTGCACTTGCGTAGAACCCATAGTGTGTGAACTATTTTCTATATTTTATAACATTTCAATTTCGTATATTAGTTGCTAAATATAAATTGGGTCAGGTTTTTGGTCATCTTTTGATAGCTAAATTACTGCATAATTATGGGTCAGATCAAGCTTTTGGCATCGTCTCAAAGGAATTAAATTGACATAAAATACACACAAAAACAACACACGCTAAGGGCGCATCACAGGTACAAGTAAGAAGGTGAAAAATGCTAAAAGCAGTGAAAAATGCTAAAAGCAGTGAAAAATGATCAAATTTAGAGCAAAAATGCAAAAAAAAGGTGCAAAAGTATTTTGGCACCTAAGTGCCAGAACTGGTGCTTAAGCGCTAGTGAAACAGAGAAGCTCGTGCCTAAGCGCCTAAGTGTGAGAGGCCCTACACCTAAGCGTCAGTGACAGTTACTTGACGGGTTAATTCATTTTGATGAATTTTGATGAGACATTTGATGCACCTATTGGCTAAAATGGGTGTTTATAACCACCAAGGATGAAAATATAAAACTTGTGAAAGGAGGCATCCCTTAGTAAATACATTGAATCAAACACATTTTGAAGAGATACTAAGGCACCTCTTGGAAAATTATAAAAGAAGAAAGCTGAGACTTTTGAAAGAGTCCTGAAAAATCTTAAGAAGTTTTGAAAGGTTCTTGAAGAAGTTTGTGGAGAAGCCTTTGAAGAAAATTTCAGGCACCACAAATTTATTTTTCTTTTGTTTATAATTTTAATTTGAGAGTGAAGAGTGTTGTAAAAGAGAAGAGATTCAAATGAACTTCAAGAATTTGGTCGAGGATTTGAGAAAAGTTTTTATCTTTGTTTTAAACTACTTCTGGTTTTAATTGAGACTTCTTGTTTGTTTGACAATGATTTCTACTTTTAAGCTAAAGTGTGGTTTTATTTTCTCCATGGATTCTGAGTATTTTTCTTTATCTTTCTCCTTAAAATCATAAGCAATTAAAGTGTCGGATGAAATTTGTGGAGAGTATTAATCTTTAATGTTAGAATAAGTTGTGATGATTTATTCCCATGCACTTCATTTACTTATTGATCTGACCCATCTAGATGTTAAAATTTGTTGTGAGAACATGTAAGAACTGGGCTGGTACTGTCTCAGTCAACAATGGGAAAGAATCAATTGAGATTTTATGAATGAGAATGTAGTTCATATGATTGAGTGCAAATAAATAGAGAAATAATATTTGAAGTGTGTAGAGTTAGAGGACTTTAGATTGACAGGCTAAATCCCCTAAATTGGTTTATTGTTTTAGGTTTGGATACGAAATGTTAGCCCTCAAGTGGAGGGAACCGAGGGAACTCTATAGTGAGAGCTAGTATCTTCCCTGCCTAACCGGACTTCAGAACTATTCAAATTTTAAATTATCCAATGTTCTTTATAGCATCTCTAGTAAGGGTAGAGAATAATATTACTTCTATTTGACACAACATAATTTGAATACTTCCACAATAGAATTCCTATACTTATTACTGATCATATGGGATGGCATCTTAAGATGCATTTTAACCATACTAGTTTTATTGAAGAAGCGGACAAGACTATGTACTTGAAAAATAAATGGATTGAAGAAGATTCAACCACAGTTATCAATCATCTTCTGTTCTATCATATTTACATTCCAAATGCTGAAGGAAAGACTAATAATAGGTTAAGATAGTGCTGAATCAATAATAAGTATCTTTTTCCTTATCATGATCAGTAATAAGTATAGGAATTCTGTTGTGGAAGTATTCTAATTGTATTGTGCCAAATAGGAGCAATAAAACTCTTTACCCTTACTAGAGATGCTATAAAAAATATCGGCTAATCTATAGTTTGAATTGTCTTCAAAACGGGTTAAGTAAAGAAGATACTAGCTCTCACTCTAGAGTTCCCTCTTCTTCCTTCACCTGGGGGCTAACATCTCGTATCAAAACCTAAAATTATGAATCAAATTGAGGGCTCTAGCAAGTCACTCTAAGGTTCTCTAAGTCTACACCATTCAAAGTTTATTTCCTTATTTATTGCACTCATCCCATGAACTACATTCTCATCCATGAAATAAAATGTGATTCTTACCATTTGTTAACTGAGACAATACCATCTTGCATCTTAAATGTTCTCACAACAGGTATTAACATTTTAATTGGCCAAATCAAGAAGTAAATGAAGTGCAAGGTCTAAAATGATCACAACTTTTTTCAACAAAAGTCTAAAACTTCACACTACTTCACTCCAATACTTAATCACTTATCATTTTAAAGAAAAAGATAAAGAAAACTACTCAAAATTCATGGAGAAAATATAACTACACTTGAATTTGAAAGTAGAAATCATGCACACAAACAAGAAGTCTAAATTAAAACAAAATGTAGTCACAAAGACAGAAAGTTATTTCAAATTCCCCTTCACCAAACCTCTTGAAGTTCCTTTGAATCTCTTCATTCACTCAAAATAAAAAGAAAAGGTGGGCGGCGGTGGCGTATGTGGTGGTTGAATCTGGTCAGTCTGGATGGATGATGATGATTGGCTTCCTCCATGGATGATCCAAGTTTTCTTTTATAAAAATCCAAAAGGTACCTTGGTGACTCTTCAAAATGTGTCCCCATTCAATGAATCTTCTAGAAGTTGCCTCCTTTCAAAAGCTAATTGAATGAATTTTCGTGTCCATTAACTATTTACCACATTTTTACAAAGGGTATGCTTCAAGCACCTCTTTAAAAATTCGTTCAAATTCAATGAATCATCAACTAACTACTTCTGGTGCTTAGGCATGACTCTCTATGTTTATTTTTGCGCGTAAGCTCCAGTTTTGGGCGCTTTGACACCTCTGATTATTTTTGCACCTTCTTCATTTTTGCTCCAAATTTGATATTTTTTTACTCCTTTTATCATTTTTCATCCAATTTATTATACCTGAAAGAAAAACACAAAAAAACCTTTCTTTAAAGTGAAATATCTCAAAAATAGGTATAAAAATATGTACATAAATACTATATATTTTAGGCGTATCAGCCACCTATAATCAGACTTCCAAAGAGATAAACTTAGTATCAAAAAGTTTCTATCCAATTATTTTGAAACATGTGCTTAATAAAACTTCTAACATATCAAATGTTATTTAATATCATATTCACATTAAGGGATTTAATAACAGCTAAGCTAATAAAGTCAAGATGTCAAATTCTAAAATTTATTCCTCCATAAAGGTGCAATCAAATCAATCATCCCCTGCATCTCCTCCTTCTTCTTCTCCTTCATCATCTCCTTCTTCTTCTTCTCCTTCTTTCTCCTCCTGATCTTCTTCCATAGACTGACATATGTTCTCGTAAGGCATATAAGGTGAGTAAGTAGGAAAAGAATAGGATTCTCTTCTCCTAGCCACTAGTTTCTTCTGTACATTTCTAACTGGGCTACCTGAAAAACTGCAAAACTGATTGAATTGGCTTTTTTTCTACCAGTCTATATGTGCAAACATATCCACCAAATCATATACCTCCACCTGAATAATTATAGTATCATCCTCTAGTCTGTTCAAATGTCAAACAATGGAAGTCATAGAAGCTAAGGAGTGATGCCTAGAGGTAGAAGAAGCCAAGGAGGAACTTTCTCCTCGCTCAAATACCTCATGTCAACTATACACCCCAATATTTTGTTTATTAATAGGTTTTAGGGGTTGTAGCTACCCCTCCCAACTCTCACAAGCAAAAAACAATGGAAGGGTGACAAAGACCAATGGTAGAACCCCACTTTATCATATTTCAAATGGAATGATTGATAAGGGGCCTTACATTAATATACTTTTTAGATTGAATAAAAAAGTTCAATGCAGTCCCATCCCTATTCACTTCACTCAAATATGTCATGGGTTGAAGCTTAGCATATATGAAATATTGTCAAGCATTTGAAACAACAGTCAACGTTGAAGAAGAGAAATTAATTTTTATATCATTTATAACCTTCCAAGTTCCCTTCTCGGCAATAAAAAAGTTGATAATGTCAACCAAGTTGGAAGCAACATGAGTAAAATAGCTGTAGAAACTGTCACGACAATCATGCAACGAGTATAAACAATTAATCCTGGAAGAATAAAAATCAACTTTCTTCCCTCTCCCAAAGATGGAATTAGTTGAAGCTTCAGGCAAATTTGCAAAAAATTCTTAAACAAAAGGAATCACCAAAATGCTACAATGAACATAAAGTCTCCCAATCTATCTTATCAATCATAAAACTGGCGACACCTCATAGTTTCTCTAAATCTCTCTCAGAAATAATGTTCTTCGATATCAGTAATCAATGTATCGCTCTTCTGATTTTGCGTTAACAAATTTTCTATTATCGAAGGGTGATTATGATTTTCCTCCTTTAATTATAGGAGCCATAGAAAATGGGAGAAGATATTCAAATAATAGATGAATAAAGTAGGAAATGCAAAGATCAATATGCAAGTTTCAGCATATAAATCACAACAACATAAAGATCTCAAGCTAAAATTTTTTGCAAATCAACAACCCAACTTAAGATCTCACTAAGTGCCTAATTTCACCCATTTAAATTGAAAAAAAATAGATAAGAAAGGCTGGATTTACCTTAGAGAAGCAACATATAAGCTTCTTATCCCCTGAATCATAATGAATTTTGAGAATATATTAAAAAACTATGATGCTCTTAGGTGGAAGAAGAGCTCTGAAGAAGAAATAGTAAAAATGGGATGAAAAGTAAATTATTTTGCTTTTATTCAAATCCAGGCGCCTAGGCACTAGGGTGCTAGCACCTAGTTACCCAAATAGATCTGAATAATACACAGTAAGGTGCCTTAGGACTGTGATTTGTCGCCTAAGCACTGACTTAACAAGATGGTTGTGCCATGGCACCGTGACTGTGGTTCTTAGGCGCCCAATTAAACACTTAAATGACATGTGGTGCTGCAATAATGGCGTCTAGGTGCCCAAGTGATTAGTCCTTTTCACTAATTTTCACAAATCAAAACCAAATATATGAAATTTTCAAATCAAAACAACGCAAACCACAATTTTAAATGAAAAGAAACTAGCACATCAATATTTAAAACTTAGCAAAACACTACATTCAAGCTGATAAACTTGGATTGTCTCCTAAGAAGTGCTTAGTTTATTCTCCTCAGCCTGACAATGCCTGATATTCAAATTGGGTTAACCCAATGTCAAAGATTTAGTAAAACCAAGTTTCTTTCCCCTAAATAAAGCTTCAACCTTTGTACATTTACCTTGAACTCCCTTCCACTAGTATGATTAACAATATCAACCGTTCCAAAAGGGTAAACCTTTACTATAGCAAATGGTCCTGACTACCTGAATTTACATTTTATTGAAAATAGGTTTAATCAAGAATTATACAACAATAACCTTCTGTCCATACTAAAAAATTTTTCCTAATAATCTCTTGATCATATCATTTCTTAATTTTTTCCTTATATAACTTAGATTTTTCATAAGAGTCGTCCCTAATCTCATCAATTTCATTTAATTGTAGCAATCATTTTTGAGCAACATCTTTCATGTTAAAATTGAACTCCTTATTCACTTAAAATGATTTATGTTAAAGTTCAACAAGAAAATGATAGGCTTCCTAAATATAAGCCTATAAGGAGACATTCATACAAAAGTTTTATAAGCAGTCCTATAGACTCATAAAGTATAGCCAATCTTAAATCCCAATCCTTCCTATTGGGGTTGACAGTTTTTTCTAAGATTTTCTTTATATCCTTAGTCTGAGGGTGGTAGGCAGTGAATATCTTATCAATACTTTTTTATTTACCAACAAGTGTCTCCATTCTCTTATTCTTAAAGTGACTCTCCCCATCACTAATAATCAGCCCAGGCATTCCAAATCTGCCAAAAATGTTCTTCTTTAAAAGTTTAGAAATGCTCTGAGCCTCACAATTAGGGAAAGTAATAGCCTCAATCCACTTCGACACTTAATTCACTACCACTAATATATAAGGATTTCCCAGTGAAGGTATGAAATGACCTATAAAATATAATCTCCAAACAAAAAAAAATTATCTTCCAATTAATAATTCAAGGGCATTTCATCTCTCTTATATATAATCCCTACTCTTCAGCACCTGTCACATGCCTTAATACATTCACTTACATCCATAAATAGAGTAGACCAGTAAAATCCATATTCTAAATCTTAGATGTAGTTTTATAAACCCTGAAATGTCCTCTAACTTCATAGTAATGACTTTTCCTAATCACATCTTGGATCTCTTCTAAGGGTAGGCATATCCTAATCACTTGGTTTTAGCACTTCCTATAAACATAAGGATCATCCCAAAAATAATATCAAGCATCATGAACAAATTTTTTCTCTGGTCATAAAACAGGCCGTAGGGTAAACTATCATCAACAATAAAGTTTACTGTGTCTCCATACCACATGCTAAAATTTAAAATAACGAGGAGTTGTTCATCAGGAAAATTTTCATCAATTTCATCATCAAAAGTAAAAAAAAATCCATAATCAAGTCTAGATGAGTGGTCCACTATTTATTTTTTTGAACCCTTCTTATTCACCACTTCAATATTAAATTTATGAAGTAATAAGACCTTGTTGACCTCATTTTTGGTGAGTTCTAAATTCATTTTCCTATAACTTAGGATATATCCATAGGACTTTCATATTGACTATCCTAGAAGATTAGTGAGGATACCTACCCCACCTAGAAATTCAAGACGTTTCCTCATATGGGTGGTCCCAAGTCCTCATCTCTTAGTTGAAATGACTATGATCAAAATGTGAAGGCTTAAAATGAGTTCCAATAGGATCACATGGCCTTGGTGAAACACCTTATGACTTGGACAGTCACCTCTCACCACATGCACATTCACATACACACCCTATACAAAATTCACTCACAATTGATACACTACTACAATTCACATACACGACCATACCCTTTTCTCACCACTTCACACTCCATCCATCCACCATGACCCTAATCCACCAAAATACCTAAAACTCTTCCAAATTACCCAATTACCTCAAAATTGCTAAATTTGGTATAAATTTCCAAAATACCTAAAATTGACCAAAATACCTAATTTCACTCAAAATTCTACCAAGACCAATCCTATCAACACTAATTCACCAAAATCCATCAAATATCCAAAAATCCCCAGAAATTCCTAAAATACATAATTCCCACCAAAATGCCCAAATTTCTTCTAATTCACACCAAATCAATAGAAAATTCACTAAATTCTAAGTACGAATCCAATTTAACCAAATTCATGTCTTAAACATCATCATGACAATTTCCAAAATTCATCAAATCCATGGTTGATTTAAATCCTTATCAAATCCATGACTGTTGAAATAAAAGAAAATAATGAATTAATAACTATCAGATAAGTTACTGGGTGATGTATTTGAATTGATTATAGAAAATTAAACACTGCCACCAGGAAAGATCACTTCCCTTTACCCCTTTTAGATCAAATAGTGGATAGACTTGCTGGACACAAATATTTTTATTTTTTAGATGGATATACCGGTTACCATCAAATTTTTATTGCTCCAGAGGATCAAGAAAAGATAATATTTACTAGTCTTTTTTGGAAGTTTTGCTTTCCGAAGAATGCCTTTTAGATTATGTAATGCACTTGCAACATTCCAGAGATGTATGATGTCCATATTTAGTATGCTAATTGATGATGGATTGGAAGTATTTATGGATGATTTCTCTGTATTTGGAACATCATTTGATGCATGCTTAAATTACCTTAAAAAAGTTTTAGAGTTATGCGAAAGAACTAATTTGGTTCTAAATTGGGTGAAATGTCAATTTATGGTTGCGGGAGGAATTGTGTTAGGGCATAAAATTTCGGAAGATGGTATGGAAACAGACCTTGCAAAAATTCAAATTATATCTAAACTAACACCTCCTACTAATGTAAGAGAGGTTAGGAGTTTTCTTGGACATGTTACTGTGGAATGTAAGAGAGGTTAGGAGTTTTCTTGGACATGTTGGATTTTACATGCGTTTTATTAAAGAATATTTTTGAAAATTACCAAACCTCTATGCCAACTTTTAGAAAAGGACAAGAAATTTGAATTTACTGAAAAAAATTTACCAAACCTATATGCCAACTTTTAGAAAAGGACAAGAAATTTGAATTTACTGAAAGCTGTTTAAATGCCAGATTTCTTGGACATGTTGGATTTTACAGGCGTTTTATTAAAGATTTTTCAAAAATTACTAAACCCTTGGACATGTTAGATTTTACAGGCGTTTTATTAAAGATTTTTCAAAAATTACTAAACCTCTACAGGGACATGTTGGTTTTTACAGGCATTTTATTAAAGATTTCTCAAAAGTTACTAAACCTCTATGGAACTTTTAGAAAGGGACAAGAAATTTGAATTTACTGAAAGCTGTTTAAATGCCTTTGAGTTATTAAAGAAAAAATTGCAGCCTCTATTATAGTTTCACCTAACTGGGAGAAACCATTTGAACTAATGTGTGATGCTAGGAAGCCCCTATTATAGTTTCACCTAACTGGGAGAAACCATTTGAACTGATGTGTGATGCTAGTGAGAAAAATTAATCACATGCCCTATTATAGTTTCACCTAACTGGGAGAAACCATTTGAACTGATGTGTGATGCTAGTGAAGAGAAAAATTAATCACGACCCCTATTATAGTTTCACCTAATTGGGAGAAACCATTTGAACTGATGTGTGATGCTAGTGATCTATGTTATTGGAGCTGTTCTTGGACAAAAGTATGAAAAGATTTTTAAAGTTATATAGTACGCTAGTAAAACTCGAGGCTGCCTTGGACAAAGGTATGAAAAGATTTTTAAAGTTATATACGACGCTAGTAAAACTCTTAATGATGCAAAGAAATCATTTGAACTGATGTGTGATGCTAGTGATTATGCTATTGGAGCTGTTCTTGGACAAAAAACCATTTGAATTGATGTGTGATGCTAGTGATTATGCTATTGGAGCTGTCCTTGGACAAAGGAAAAGATTATTAAAGTTATATACTACGCTAGTAAAACTCTTAATGATGCACAAATTAACTATACTCTTACTGAATTTTTTTTAAAGTTATATACTACGCTAGTAAAACTCTTAATGATGCACAAATTAACTATATTATACTGATGTGTGATGCTAGTGATTATGTTATTGGAGTTGTTCTTGGACAAAGGTATGAAAAGATTTTTAAAGTTATATACTACACTAGTAAAACTCTTAATGATGCAAAAATTAACTATACTGTTACTGAAAAAGAGTTACTAGAAATTGTGTATGCTTTAGATAAATTCAGATCTTATTTAATTAGAGCTAAATGCATTGTGCATACTGATCACTCCACTATTAAATATCTGAGGCAAAAGAAGGATGCTAAACCAAGATTGATTAGATGGATACTTTTGATGTAAGAATTTAATCTTATGGTTATTGATAGAAAGAGAACTGATAATCAAATTGCTGATCATTTGTCAGGATTAGAAAATCAAAAACTATCCAACACTGATAATGAAATTATAGACAGTTTCCCTGATGAACAACTTTATAATATTAATGAGTGGAAAATACCATAGTATGTTGATATTGTTAATTATATTGTAAGTGATATTTTGCCACATATGCTAACACTGCAACAACAAAAGAAATTCATTCATGATGCAAAAACATATTTTTGGGATGAGTCTTATTTATATAAACAATGTAAGGATCTTATTATGAGTTGTGTACCTTATAAAAAAATTGAGCTGATCATTCAGAAATGTAATGATTCTGAATTTGGAGGACATTTTGGGATTGATAAAACTGCTTACAAAATTTTACAAGCTATTTTGCCTACTATCTTTAGAAATGTTTATAGATACATAAAAACTTGTGATCAATGTCAACTTGTAGGCAATATATCTAGAAGAAATGAAATGCCTCTGAATGTCATGTTAGAAGTTGAGATCTTTGACGTTTAGGGATTAGACTTTATGAGACCATTTATTCCTTCATTTGGAAACTTATATATATTAATTGCAGTAGACTACGTTTCTAACCGGATTGGAGCACAAGCTTTACCTCGTTGTGACGCTAAAAGTGTTTCAAGTTTTTTAATGAAAAATATTTTCACTAGATACATAATGCCTAGAATGATTATCACTGACGGAGGATCCCATTTTAAAAATAAATACATTCAGAGATCTTAAAAAAATTTAATATTATTCATAGAATCTGTACTGCTTATCACCCTCAAACCAGTGGATTAGCTGTCTAGGATGATTATTACTGATGGAGGATCCCATTTTAGGAATAAATATATTCAGAGATTGGCAGGAATGTCGAGAATGATTATCACTGACGGAGGATCCCATTTTAGGAATAAATACATTCAGAGATTGGCAGAAATTTAATATTATTCATAGAATCTCTACTGCCTATCATCCTCAAACCAGTGGGTTGGCTGAAGTTTCTAATAGAGAGATTAAACAAATTTATTCATAGAATCTCTACTGCCTATCATCCTCAAACCAGTGGGTTAGCTGAACTTTCTAATAGAATGACGGAGGATCCCATTTTAGGAATAAATATATTCAGAGATTGGCAGAAAAATTTAATATTATAAGGATCCCATTTTAGAAATAAATACATTCAGAGATTGGCAGAAAAATTTAATATTATTCATAAGAATTTCTACTACTTATCACCCTTAAACTAGTGGATTAGCTGAAGTTTCTAATAGAGAGATTAAACAAATACTTATTACCTATCATCCTCAAACCAGTAGATTAGCTGAAGTTTCTAATAGAGAGATTAAACAAATATTTGAAAAGACTGTAAACCCTAGTAGTAGTGGGTTAACTGAAGTTTCTAATAGAGAGATTAAACAAATACTTGAAAAGACTGTAAACCCTAGTAGAGTATAATTGTCCACTAGATTGGATATTGCATTATGGGCTTACAGGATTGCTTATAAAACTCCTATTGGAATGACTCCTTATAGACTGATTTTTGGTAAGACTTCACTTACCAGTAGAATTGGAGCATAAAACATATTGGGCGATTAAAGAATTCAATTAAAATTTAAAAGATGCTGGTAAGAAGAGATTGTTACAATTAAATGAATTGGAAGAGTTAAAAAATGAGTCTTATGATAACGATAGAATTTATAAGGAAAAATTAAAGTTATGGCATGATTGAAAGATTAACCAAAAGAACTTTGAACCAGAACAAGAAGTTTTTCTTTACAACACTAGGTTGAAGTTATTTCCTAAAAAATTAAAGTCTCGTTGGTTAGGACCCTTTACTGTGAATCAAGTTTCTACTTACAGAGCTGTTGAAATTAAAGATCAGAAGATGGGAAATAGATTTAAAGTAAATGGACACAGATTAAAACCATATTATGAGGCTATTGAAATTGAAGATCAGAAAACGGGAAATAGATTTAAAGTCAATGGACATAGATTAAAACCATATTATGAGGGTAAAAGACCAATTAAAGAGGTTTTATAATCAGTCAACTGAAATAATATCTGAATAGGTTGGGCTGACGACGTTAAACCAAGCACTTTATGGGAGGAAACCCTAATCAACCTGAATAACACCTGAATAGGTCGGGCTGACGACGTTAAACCAAGTGCTTTATGGGGTCAACCTAAATAATACCTGAATAGGTCGGGCTGACGACGTTAAACCAAACGCTTTATGGGAGGCAACCCATACTTGAACAGGTCGAGCTGATGAAGTCAAACCAAGTGCTTTATGGGAGGCATCCCATATTTATCTTTACATTATTCGAGATTATAGTAGTTTTTATATAAAATTAACATTAGTTTGTGGTAGAATTAAGCTCTACTACTCTTATTTACCCTTGAGACATCTTAAAAATTAGATCCATGAAGTAAAATTGAAACGCATTCGGACCAAAGCAAAACGGTGAAAATTTTGCCTTGGGCACCGACGGTGCCCTCGAAGCCGCCGACGGTGAGTTTTTCCCGACAGTCTAGACAAAATTAATATAGAGGCGCGTCGACGGAGTCATCAACTCCGCCGACGGTGATACCAATGAAGTGGCAGTTACTTGGATTCAAATGACAGTTTTTTGCGGTTTTTGGGCGGGAATTGTCTTTTTAAAGTAAAAAATTCCATTTATAGTTCATATTTTCTCTCCAAAAATGAAGTGAAACTCTACCAATTTTCATTTCTATGGCGTCCAATTCCCCTGATAATCCCAGAATGCGAGTTTTCAATCTACGAAAGTTTATTAGTGCAGAAGCGCAATGAATCTTCAACAAGTTGTATGAAGGGTTTGGAGTTATGATTTTTGCTATGTAAAATAAAGAAAATATATATTTGGAAATATTAGGAATCTTAGATTCATACTTGAAAAGAAAAAATTGAGACTTTGTGAAAAATCTTCAAAGCTAATATACATTTGTTAAAGTAAAGAAATGTGAGATGTTTTTAACTTTAAGAGGAGGATAGTGGAGTTCAAAATCATTAAAGACTATCCAAATATAGTATTCCTCGAATGACATAAAAAAAGAAGAGATAAAAGAAAAAAGAAATGATTGAAAATGATCCTATAAAAAAGAAAAAGCAAAAAAGAGAAAATATGTGATGAGAAGCTTGATGAGATGTCTAATAAAAAATTGGCTCTACTTGAATCATCTTAAGGAAAGAAACTTAATTACATTTCTAACTTAGACTTAGAAGTATTAGCACTTTTATTAATAAAGTTCTCATGAAATTCTTTTTCTGGTAATTCTTCTAAGTTTCTTAAGTATGATAAATTGCAGTTATTTTTAAAATAAATAGAAAACCAGAACTTTTAAACCTCACAGTTAACCTGAGTTGTTAAAAAAATTTTCTGATAGTTTCAATATATCATTTATAAAACAAAAATTATAGAAGTCTTTAGTTAAATTTGTTACCACATGTTATAAATTTTATATATTATAATAAATTACTTGAGGATAAGTAACATTTAAGTTTGAGAGAATTGATCCACCAACAAATAACATGTTTTTAATTCATATTTTATAAGCATTCTATGTCTATTTTTTATTATATTACACTTTAAAAGAAGAAATCTTACATATTTTTGGTTTCGGGTACAGGGAATGAACATATAGAGAAAAAGAGGAAAAAATTGAGCAAAATTAAAGATTTTTGTGTGGCGCTATAGCGTCGCCGCTTGGGACCATAGCGTCATAAACGAGCGAGATGGGCGTTATAACACCAGTAACCACTTTTATAGAAGATTTATTGAATTTGACCTAATTTTGGAGTGGTGTTTGAAGCAACCCTTGGTTATTTTTTTTTCTATTTAATGAGAATGATTTTGCCAAATTTAGAGACCATTTGGATCCTTAAAACTTCAATTGAGCAGCAACAGTGAATTAGGTTTTCATATCTTGTGTTCAAGTGTAATTGTGAGTGTATTTGGAGATGTTTGGAGATTGCTTAAAAGAAACACCAGAAGTTTATTTGGGGAGAAGACATAAGATATTTTGTATTTGTGTTTAAATTTTTGTTGTAAGAATTAGATTTCAATGAAAATATTTTGTTTTTGTTTAATCTCCATAAATTCTGAGTAGTTCCCTTTTTTCGCCTTACATATGGGACTTACTCATGTGTGATGAGAATGATTTAAAGATTTATTTTTACTCTTAAAAATTATGATGGCATTTTCACTGAATCTTCATTTATTTTACAAACTGGCCACTTTTGAGGTTAAAAACCATTGAGAAACATAATGACCTGTAAGGGCTATGATTTAACCCAACTAGTGGATACCACACTTCATTCTAGGCTAAGTCATTGCGATCACCTAAGGGGGAGTGCAAACAAACAGGGAGATAAGTTTTGATGGACACAAAATTGGTTAGTTCTAGAGTGACAGGCTAGATTCTTATCAATTTGGCTTATGGTTTAGTACCATGACGTTGGGATTCGGCCATCATGCGGCATAAACTTAGGAGCATCTAGAGGTGAGAGGCTAGATAGTTTTGATGCGGAATCGAGATGTTATGAAATCGATCTTAAGTTAGCCAATGTTTTTTCCTAACACTAGGAGGAGGTAAGAATAAGGTATGTTTTTATTTGTCATAATACATCAATTTTGTCTTAAATCATTTGAATCCTACATAGATTAAAATCTCTTTGCAAAGGGGAATGTTTTCCATAATGTACAAACTTGTTATATTTTGTTAAGTTGTTACATTTAGTTGCTACTTTCTTTATTAGCTCTTTAGTCGTAATTTTTAGTAAGCATATCATTTTAGACCTCTTATTTGTTTAAGTTGCAATTTAAATATAATTTTTTTAAGTTGATTTCAAGCATTACCGCATTCATCGTGGGATCGATATTGGAGTTTTCAAGAAAAATCCTATATTACTTGAAATGATACATATACTTGTGTGTGAAAATCTATTTAAATCATTACATTTGTTCACACTAGCTGCTGGATATAATTTGAGACACATTTTCTGGAAAAATTTTGGAGATTAATAATACATGTAATTGTGGGTCGGGTCAACCCCCAGGACGTTTGTCACTACCACAGCTGATCTACTTGACAATGCACCTGTCACCATTCCTACCCCATCCAAAGGAAAGGGTGTTCAATTGGATGATCAATCTGTCACCGCAGAGGGTTCAACTTTCCTTACGACACCTTATATGTTTGAAGTGGGATCTAGCTCAAGGTGTACACCTTTGACCCGAGCACAGAGTAGAAACAAAAAATAGGAAGGTTGTTAAGATAAAGAAGATGAAGGTTGTTGAAGATGTTGCCTCTACAAAAGGATGTAGAGGATGAGTTTGGTTTACCCGTAACTTCACCACTATTGGGAGGGAGCAGGTTCCACCCAATATTTGTTGTCCAGGGTGAGGAAGATACCAGGAGGATTGTTGCTATGCCACCTCGACCTTTCTACTACAAGGGTCGAAGGGAGAAGAAGACCAAGGCTATTCCAATATCTCGATTACGGACAATAATCGAGAGGCTAACAGTAAAGGAATATTATTCAGTCGCAAAGATTCTTAAAAGGAGGGGACAAGTACCTGTCAAGACCCACCTTGTACTGAGACTATTTCCATAAAAGAAACCTTGTTCCCCAAGAAAAGGAACGAGTAGATATGATGGATGATCTATCATAGTATATAGTCCGCATGTTAGGGCTCGCACCACTCATTGACGTGTTGGTACTGCCGACAGGCCAACCGACCCTAAATTATCGACACCAAAAGAAATGGTGTGGCAAACTAAAACAGCTGGGCCAATAACTACTGGTAGGATCGAAGCCAAAAATTCTGAGGAGAATCTTAAGCCTGAGGAGATCATTGTTACCTCGGAGGAGAAGATTCATCAGCCATCGTCAGTGGATCTTAAACCCCTTAAGAGAGGTTTGATTGAAGCAATGTTGGGGGATGGATCTCAAACAGTTGTCCCAAGAAAGGAAGAATGAGTTTGACGATGGTGAAGGGGAAGATTTAGCTTATTACATGAACAAAGAGTATGTGGAAGTGAATGTGGTTGAGACTAGAGCGTCTTCCTCTCTGCAGGAAGCTCAGGCACTCATAGAAGAAGATGACTCAGAGGCATTACAAAGGCTCCTTCAGTAGAAAGACAAGATGACTAACCTCATGGAAAAGAGAATGGAAGAGATGATGGCCGACATAGTCATGCTTTAGAGACAACCTCAACTGTCGACGGAACCGCTTGCATAAGTTTTCCAGATCATGCATGGAAGAAAAGAATTCACCTCCTTCAATAGAGGAGAGCAACCAAAGAAGGATTTCGTTCAAAGTCTAATACCAAAAAAAGATACTAAGCTGGTAGTAGAACAACAGGTGTGAGAAGCCCAAGCCTAGTTTAAAGGAGGGGCATTGATTCTAAGGGGTAGACGTTATCTCAAAGAGTTTGATGCTACCAATATCCTAAAGGCTTCGTACCACCTCTGTTTAAGACTTTCGATGGGACAAGAAACCCCCAACAACATATTGCTCACTTCCACGCAAGTTGTTGCAACGTGGGGGGGGGGGGTAGTGATACTTTGTTGT